>JAODAL010022281.1:0-65111 GCA_025379985.1 Phyllomedusa bahiana | reverse complement strand
GGGGCGGGAAACATATGAGATAACATTTTTAAAAGATTCAGTTTCAGACAGAGGAAGGATATGATACAGCTGACCGACAAACACTGGTGTTTTGTAGTAGTACAGGGAGGATTCCACTGGTAAAGGTGAAGTTCAGACATAGATTGGCAGTTAGTAGATTTTTAGAAATGATTTTTAGTAATGAAGTTACAGTATGACACTATGTTTAAAGCGGTTATCCAGGAGTTTAAAGATTTCATAAAACACTATAAACAGCATTCGTATTAAAAAGTAAAGATATCCCACTACCCTCATGTGTTTCTTTTCTTTTGCCTTCTTATTTATTGATCATAAGATCCAATTTTTGCACTTGTGGAAGTGTTAGTAGTTCTCCAGCATCTCTTTCCTACAAGTCCCAGACTGCATCCCATACATTGTGCTAACATAGATGTGTAATCCCTGAGATCTGTACTTGCTGTCATGATAATGATAATAGTTAGGACTCATGAGTCACTATGCAAATTGTACATAGCTGCATTCACATATTCATGGCAGCAGTACACAACCCCCCGTTTCTGAACTGCTGTCCTCTGCTAACATTAATAAATTCTGCCAGCAGGACTCAAAGATAAACAATCAGCTCCCCATCCCCTGTAATTACTCTTATGCAATTACTACAAACTTCAGATGGAAAAGAGTGAAACAGCCAGATCATTCTCTGTTCAGGTCACACCCTCTACAGGGGGTTGATTCTGAGCTGAGTCCGGCTTCAAAGCGCACCCAATGAGTGATGACAAAATGTTTACTGAGGCCATGTGATCAATGAACATCAAATGGTTTGCAGGGAAGAGGGGAGGACAAGGCTCTTTGTCTGGTTTTGCACAGCAGGAGACGTAAATAATTTTTAATAAGTATGAATTACAAAGTGTAATTTAACCCCTTAAGGACCCTGGACGTATGAGTACATCCCAGGGTCCATAAGGGGCTTTGCAGGGGGATCGCTCCTCGACCCCACCACCGCACAGCTGGCGGGTGTTAGCGGCTAATCACCGCTAACACCCAGCCGTTACAGCGCGAATGGGCAGCATCGCCCGCCCGCGCTGTTTAACCCGTCAGACACCGCGGCAAAGATGGCCGCGGTGTGTGAATGAATGACGATCGGTGCCGCGCACCAATCGTCAGGGTCATCGGCACCGTCGCAGCATAGCTGCAACAATCCGACCCCCGGACATGGCAGTGGGGATCCTTGGGAAGGCTCCTGTCACTTCCATGTCCTGGTTTGCCCCACTTCCGTCCGCAGACAGGAAGTGGAGAAACCGCCATCTTGGTACAGTCTAATGCATTGCCTATGCAATGCATTAGACTGTATTGACATTCGCGCCACCTAGTGGTCAAGCACTATGGGTGGCCTCAATGTTAAAGTAAAAAAAAAAAATAAAGTTTTACAGTACAAAAAAAAAAAGTAGTTAAAAGTTAAATCACCCCCCTTTCCCCATTTTACAAATAAAAACAATAAAATAATAAAAAAGTTACACATATTTGGTATCGGCGCGTCTGAAAAAGTCCAATCTATAAAAATATAACATCATTTATCCTGTGCGCTGAACACCGTAGAAGAAAAAAAATTCCAAACGCCAAAATTTTTGGTCATTTTATGTCACTTAAAAAATGGAATAAAAGTGATCAAAAAAGTCGCATGCATTCCAAACTGTTAGTGATAAAAAGTACACTTCAGCCCACAAAAAATGCCCCCTCACTGACGTCCTTAGGTGTAAGTACAAAAAAGTTATTGGTCGCACAAACTGGCAAATTTAAAAAACAGAAAAAGTTTGGAATTTTTTTACGGTACCAAAACATAACGGAATGCGTATCAACCTACAGATAACCCATTGTATTGACCGAAGATTGAACGCCGTTAAAGCAAAACCCCCGCAAACATGGCGAAAATAAGTTTTTTTTCACAATTTGTCCCACTAGGAATTTTTTTTGCGGTTTCCCAGTATATTCTATAGTATAGTGAATAACACCATTAGAAAGTACATCTTGTCCCGCAAAATAAAAGCCCTCATGTGTCTATGTAGGTGTAAAAATAAAAAAGTTATGGCTCTGGGAAGGCGAGGAGGGAAAAACTAACGTGTCAACAAAAGAAAACGCCGGGTCCTTAAGGGGTTAATACAGTTGGGAGCCCTTTAACACTACAGTTGGGAGCCCTTTAACAAATAGAAAGATAGTCCCGGAGAACCCCTTTCCCTTATTGGTGCTGCAGCTAAAAGGAAAGTGGCTTTAGTTCAGATGGGACCCTAAGCTGCACAGATTTGCCTCTCTTTGTACCCAACTCAGGCCTCAATATTTTTCAGGACAAGCGAGTTACAGGTATATTCTGTACTGATTAGAAACGGCCTAAAATAGATAGTTGGTGCGGAGGACCAAAATGGAGGCAGCCACTCATCCATGTATACAATACAGAAAAGACAAAGATGATTATCTGAGGTACTAGTTTATTTCTGACATGGCTTTAAGGGGCATGTGTCTTAAATTTCCCCATAAATCACCCCATTTTAAAAGCTGCACGCCCCAAAATATTCCAGATAGGATTTAGGAAGTTTGTTAAACCTTAAAGCGTTTTGCAGGGTTCAAACTAAAGTAGAGGGGACATTTTTAAAAAAAATCTTTTTTTTCCAATTTTAAAATCTAATCATTTTTTTCTGCAACACAGATGATGTGAACAGAGCAGTATTTAGAAACATTCCATATGTGACCTTAGTGTGTTACATGACTTAAACATGGGCCTCAGAGATTAAGAAATAGCTACATGATTTCGGAGCATCCTTTTTATTATATTTTTCAGGCATAAATTCAGGTATGCAGAGGCCTTCAGGTACCAAAACATAAGAAACATGCCCCACAAAATTCCTTTTATAAATTATACCTCTCAGAGAATTCTTTTAGGAATATACTGAGATTTTTGTCCCCACAGGTGTATTATTCTTTTAGTGTTTGGCTGTGAAAATGAAAAATTGTATATTTTTTTCAGAAATGTTATTGTTGAAATTTTACAAGGAAATAAAATATAATATATAACCAGGAAACAGTGAAGGGGATGTCTTCAAAAACTTCCAAATTATGCAGACATATCAATTAAATACATCATTCTGAGAAGGAAGTCACAACAATGAGGTATGTGAAAGAAGAGCTATTAGAACTGCAAGTATCTGAAGAGCATGTGATCTTGCTTTCTCCAAGATCATGCAGTCATGTGAGATAAAGAAGAAAATAGAGAGCAATGAAACCAGAACCAACCAGTTACTCTTTAGTGGTAGATGCATAGTGTACCCGAAGAAACGTTCCTAAAGAGAAGAAGAGGCAAATCGGAGGGTGTTATATAATAGTGGAGGTACCCAATAACTGGCTTTCCAAGTAGCAGGTTTTGAGCCAAGGCAGTTTTTGAATTTCGTACAAGTACAATTGTAATACATTTAACCCATAGCTTAAAACTTGTTTGACTTATTTTTCTGTATAGAGCAAGGTTTCTAACAACTCTACTTAAAATAGATGAGATAATTCATCAATTGCCATTGTCATGATTGTGCCTGAAACACCCCCGGCTTTTGGCTCTGGTCGCCGGCCACAGCCGCTACGACGTAAACCATGGTTTTTGACCTAATACTGCGTTTCTTATCACTAGTGTGAACTGGATTTATTCTGTGCTGGGTGCTGATTGATTCCTGGCCAACGCCCATGGCCAGGAATCTTCCAGCACACTCCTAGTTAACTTTGTTCTTTCTTGAGTGACAGCTTTTCTCTCCTATCTAGTCTTTTGTGCCTTCTGCCTATTGCCTCGGTTCTACCTGTCTTCTGTTCCTATCTAAGGTATCTGCTTCTTTCCCTCTATGCCTGCTATAGGTTTTGCTCCCTGTATTTCGCCCGTTATTTTGCCTTCTTCTCTTTATTTTTACCTGTCCTTTGGCTTCGCTTCTGTCTTTTCTTCCTCCTGTATCTGTACAGCGTCTCCTGGCTGTTAACTGACCTTTTGCTTGGACTCCATTTATCCCTTGCCTCACGTTTTTGTACTTCGCTGCCAGTTCTGTTACTGACTTTGGACCGCCTGAAATACGTGTATTTGTTCTGTGTTTGTTTGTCCTTGTCAGTGTTGCACCTTGATTAGTGCAGCCATTGGGCTATGTCCACACTGCACAGGATTACGATCGTATCTCCGGCGCTTTTCGTTTTTTAAAAGCGCCGGAGATACGATCGTCAGTGTGGTGCCATAGACGGCAATAGAAAAGACGAGTTGCTGTCTACACAGCTCGTCTTTTCTCTGCCCGTCTTTCGGCAGCGGCGTTTTAAATACAACATGTTGTATAATACGCCGGTGCTTCTCGTCTTCTTGACGTCTTCCCATACAATGCTATTGTATGGGGGACGTCGGGAAAACGAGAAGCGGCCGCGGCTTTTGCACAAAGCGTGACAAAAGCCGCAGTCCTGCATCAGAGAGAGAACGGACGCTTTTGGGGCCGTTTTTTCTCTGATGCAGTGTAGACATAGCCTTAGTCTTCTGGTTGCGGCAGGCCTATTAAGGAGTCGGGTTCCCCAAAAGGCAGGAACAGGGGCTGGGACCAGTGTCAGGGCCTGACTTGTCTGTGTCTTGGTGTGTGTCCCTGACAAGCATCTTATAAATCGGAAGTGAAGAACTAATCCAGCTCTGAAGAATGGGTTTCCTAGTAGCTTCAGAGATGTAGAACAGCAAAATTTTTTCTTGATGTTAGGATATTTTGAAAATTCAGGAGGTAACATACAAAAAAAAGCCCAATCCAGCAAGTTGGATTAACAAGGTAGGAGATGATTTAAAACAAACGATTGAATTTGTGACCAAAAAGTCACAAAAAGGACCGTAGTGTCAGCATGTGAGGCATTTTATACATTTAAGGTGTAATCCAAAACAGGTTTTCATTATATTGTTGGAGCAATTGCATTAACACAGCAAAACTGACATCCCAGTTTTCATCCCTCAAATGCTTTACAACTGTATAGATATAGCTAGAAGCTTGCAAATAATAATAGGGATAGGACCCTGTAATTTCATGCTGGATCCTAGCTTCATTGAAAAGGCGTGGGCAACTAGTTGCTTTGTCCAGAAGAGATGCAATATGACTAATCCACCCAGAGTGCTTGATTTACAATGTCCTATGAGAACAGTCATCCTGAAAGCCCAGACTGACCAGTGGAAAAAACAACAAAAATTAAGGCTTTTGCTTCAAGAGTTATCTGGATTTTGTCCAAATTATCGTAAGAGACTAGGAAGGGGGCGATTATTGGTCAATAACGTGATCAGTGAAGGGAGAGATACCTGTCAATCAGTCCCCAAACACCCTGAGCTGGGCTGCCAAATTATAAAGGTGTATTTTGGGTTAATTAATTCCAAAATTTGAGCGAGGTTGAAAAAAAATCATGCTGATTCTAGGTTTATGATTATCCCAGATAAAGTCATAGAGAAGCAAGTTAATTAATTTGATGTCTTTGTTTCAGAGATAAATGGGTAGAGATTGACTCATACATAGGAATTTAAGAAACACTACCATTTTTAGTATATTCGCTTGCCCTGGGCTGGGGGGAAATTTTAGATGTTTTCCAGCAACCAGTTGAACTTCTACATGCTGGGTCTCTCCAGTCTTCTGTTTACCTTGTTCTTCTTCCGCAGGAGAAGTCAGTGCTGTAGCCGCTGGTTGACTCCATCAGTCATGTGCCTCTGCTTACATCACCATTCAAACTGTTCACTTCTCATGTACATGAGTGGCACATGACCACTGCAGCCAGTCAGTGACTGCAGCGTTGACGTCCCAATTGGAAGAAGTACAGAATAAATTTATGATATATGAGAAACAAAATTTATCATTGGAACATAACCATCCCTTTTTGGTAGTATGAGGTGATGAGTCATCAGGAGGATACCTCATCTCAGATTGCTCAGATTTACCTGTTTTTGGATTTTTTGGAAGTGCCACTATTATAGTTACTCTACGAGTAAGGGTATTTCAGCCCAAAATGCATCAGAGATGATGGAAGCCATGTGTTTTTAACTCTTTGTGAATAGACTTTATTGTTTTAATTGAAGTAGTGCTTGAGGATAAGAATCAGTATTGGATCTATCTATTGTAATTGTACTTTCTACATGAAAGATTATGAACTAATCAATAGGTGAAGCAATTAAGCTACTCATAGTTAATCTACTGTAGATATTTACATTGGCTTTAGTCTTTGTCCCTGGCTTTCCAACAGTATCACAACTGTAAAGAACACTTCTATGCAGTTTACTGTAGCACCTTTTTCCTATTATATGTTGACTGCTGACTTCATAGATAGTTTATGAAAATGCATGAGTTGAGGTGTCGATAGACCAAAATGATAATCTGTCCATACTTAGGAGGAGAACCGGGACCCAGATAGGGCAACAGGAAAAGACAGACAGTGAGCCCTAATGCTAGGTTCCCCAAAGTTGTCCCTGCCTACTTGCAGACCCTTAGCGGTCGGCGACAACTGGATGATGGTCCCTTCACTGGTTAAGTGAAACACAGAAGACAAACAAACACAATAGAGAATTGTAAGGCAGCAATGGGTCAAACTGGAGATAGCAAATCAGTACTGAGATGGAAGGCAAAAAGTGGAGGTCAGAAGGACAGGCAAAGGAATCAGAAAACTGAGCAATTCAAGAGAATATACAATGCCAGTTCAAGTAAAAAAAAAAAAAACTATCACAAGAAAAGTCCCAGAGTAGACTCCAACAGACATACCAGGCTTGCTATGGGCAACAAAGAACATCTTAGACCTGGACAGTTTTCATACATGTTGCCCTTAGAATCTAAAAACAAGGACACTGGCAAATACATTTTAGAAATACACTAGATGCCTAAGTGGCTCTTTCGACTACTACTCAGAAATTGGAGTTTTTTCTGGTTTGGACCTGGGTTTGGTGGGGCAGTTCAGAAAGAAATGACCAGATTTGCCATAGTACAGACAGAGGGCATTTCTCATGCGATACTCCTTCCTGGTTTTAGCGTCTATGGCTCTGAGCTGCATATGCTCCTCCTCCAGAGTGGAAGAGAAAGAGACTTTTTAGGGGAAGAAGAAGAAGACACAGAAAGCACTGATGGATGGTCAGGTTCTAACATTTTCTTTCTCCTCCCAGAGCCTGCAGTCAATGCGTACCACGAGAGCCATAGCCTGCTCTACTGTACTGGGGTTGGAGTGGCTGACCCAGACATCTTTAATGGTGTCATATAGGTCTTGCCTGAACAGGGCTTTTAATGCTGGGTCACACCATCCAGCAGTCACACACCACTTGCAGAACGCAGTACCATATTTCTCAGCTGAAGTTTTTCATTTATGTATATTCAAGGGCTGAGTTTCCAGAAGTGATGAGTGGTCTTGCTCAGAATATATAAGCCCCAGGGACTGAAATAATCGGTCCAGAGAACTCCAGGCAGGAGTGGAGGTCAGGAGGACAAGTAATGGGATCAGAAAACCAAGCAATTCAAGAGAATATTCAATGCCAGCTCAAGCCAAAAGAGACTATCACAAGCAAAGTCCCAGAGACAAAGTGGTCTACTTAAGAGATGTCAGATAGCTGGTCCAGGGTGTGACTGGACTGGCCTTTTGACATCCAGCCACACAGAACTCAGGCTGGCATAGAAGGAAGATGAGTGGTAAAAACAAATGTCAATCACCATGCCTAAACCATCTGCAGCCCAGCGATAGGACTAGCAGAAGCAGCCAGACGGGTGTGGTGGTAACCTGTCAATCACCACACAGCAAGTGCTAGGATCAGGCAGAGTTCAGACTGACATTAAGAAAACATATTTCAGGCACAGAATCATGGCCAAAAGCACAGTCTCTGCCATACTTTACAGGCAGGAGACTGCGCTGTTGCCTGAACAGGCATGGTCATAACAGTACTATGTGTTGTGCATTACTTTATATTTCTTAATAATTCTCTCAACGGTGTCACCATTTTCTTTGTTAGTTGAGGAGAAGTTGTCAGTCAGTCGGCAACATTGTTTTGGTGACTTGCTCTGACATGGTAGTGGATTATGTGTGCTTTACTGTTCTCAACATTAGCACCCCCTCTTCCTACCTTATGACCACGCCAATGATGCCATAGCATGTATTTACAACAATGCATCTACTGTATATGTATGTCACTCTATGTTACTACATCACAACTGTTTTATTTCATTGCATCATGATTTTTGACTTCTCCTTCTATACATTGTACCTGAAAAAAATCTAATAAAAATAGCTCAAATTGGAAAATATATATTAATATGCATTAAGTCTCAATAAATGATGATGGCATCAAAGCTTCTGTCAAAAAAGTTGTAGTTCATGAAATATAACAAACTGAATCTTATCTTTTACAAATAAGTATAAGGATATTGTAAGGCACTGCAAGAGGGATACATCATATCTCTAAGCTAGAAGTTTCACTGTTCATCCTCAAGTCAAAAGAATGTGTCTTCAACAATCTCATTAATTAGCCGTAACCTCACTTACATGTTGGAATGTACTCTTGAAAAATGTAGGAAAGCAGGAAAAGTAAGTAGAACATACATACAGACCAGGCCAGGTTGTCAAGTCCTGCAAAGGCAATTTGTTTATTAACATATATTCTTGTTGCTCATGGGTGTTTTTCCCAAATAGTCACGTCAACCTCATGTTTCATTAAAGTCAGATCAGCAGAGGTCTATTTTCAAAAGGAAACGTGGTTACGCATGATTGTATATACAGTATTTCACATAAGACATTTATAGCAAATGTACATACTATGTCAGATATGTCTGAAGAGCAGTGATCCCTACTTTTTGGTATAACTGGGTCTGTAGAATCCTGTTTGACAAACCAAGTGGCAGCTACATTCAGGAGAAGCAAGGACACTCTGCTGCAACTCCTGAAGACTCCAATGGAGAGAGCAGTGACCATGCATGGTTACTTCTCCACTCTAGGTCCCCTAAATACATCCACCAATGACTACCTTGTCTTCTACCTACCAAACATTTTGGTATAGCAGACCTTAAAGCTACAACACATGACCTAAAGGAAGGCACTGGAGTTCCTTAGGCCCATCACAGGAACTTTCCTTCATCTATACAGGGAATGTTATAAGTCCACTTTAAAGTAATCACTGCACACTGGGTTTAACAGCATATCTGGAGACTGCTTATTAAGTCAGCTCCAAATGAAGTTGCTTTCTACTAGACCTTTGAGGCCTCTATATATTAAGGGGTACATTATTGTTTTAGAGCTTGGGTACCCTGTGGCACTCTGGAGGACCAGTCCAACCTTACCTACAGGCCTCTGGAACACAAGGAGACTGTTGCTACAATAAGTGGAAACAAAATAGAACACAGCACTGAAAAGGACAATATCACTAAATCTTCTAACCAGAGAAGTTCAGGTAAAAAAAAGTAAGTGTCCAATGTGGCACAGAGGTTAGCACTGTTGCCTTGTGGCACTGAGGTTCTGGTTTTCAATCAGAGATAACATCTAGGGAGACACATATGATCGGGTTTTTCACCCTTTTCTAGCGTAAAAAACGCGCCTAAGCGAGCCGGCTATGATATCTAATGTGCATAATGAATATGCTAGGCGCATTGTTCGTAAGACTCAATACTTTCTAATGTGCCTAACATGAGGGGGCGTTTTGGGGACATTATGGGGGCATGGTGTACCACACTTACAATATTAGACACATATATGAACGTGGTTCGGCAAAACTAGGCGCATTACTGCTCCAACAGACAGACTGGTTTTAATGTGCTCTGCCTGAGCCTGAGAAGTCGAAGTTGAACTAGATTTGCCATTAGGGCAAAAAATGTCCCTTATTTCTCAACTTACACCAGTACAATAATAAAAATTCATTTATAATAATTATGCAACTGTATAAAATTACATTATTTAAAATTAATAAAAAATGTTATCATAAAATATAAAAATATATAATATCCCAAAAATATAAAAATATCTCCTATAAAATGCATTTAAATTTAATAGAATCTAAAACTAGTTTTACATTAAATAACCCACTAATGATGTTGTTCAGATTTTAAAATTTTTAATTTTTACTACATTAAATTTGAAATTAATTTTTGCTGCTCTCACGCTTTAGTCTACATACAGCAAGAGCCAGCACACCCCAGGTCTGGCTGGGACCTGTGGTCCACCAGGCAAGATCATTACCATAGTTTCTTTTCACTGACATGCTATTCTAATGACTTTTCTTTTATTTTCAACCTATCTATAGTCTTTATACAAACAACTTTCATACATTCAGGCACATTATACACTGAAAACGAGCCTCGACAATTCACCTCGAAGTGCCTTCCTTCATACATGTCTCCCCTAGTTGGAGTGTGTATTTTGCTCCCTGTGTTTGCATGAGTTTTTTTTCCTGGTACTCCAGTTTCCTTCCACAATAGAAAGTCATAATGATAGGTAAGGAAATTGTCCCTAGTGTATATTAGTTAGAAATAAGGATCTTTAGTTAGAAGATCCTCATTGGGTAAGAGACTATGACTAGAAATAACAATATTTGTACAGCAATGTAGAAAATGTTGTTGTTGCAGAATTGCAAAGATATACAAGCTGCCAAATTTTCATATACAGTCTCCATTGGATGCTACATGATGGGATGGACAGTGCCTGTATAACTGCAGTTGTTATTTTTCATTAGGATATATGACAGTCACAGAGGGAGCGATCCTCCACTTTGTACCTCTATCAGCCAGAGTAGGAAGCTGCTGACACATCACATGTGAGTGACTGAGGTATAATACTACATGGGAAATAAATAGCCTCATCACCTTACAGACAAATTCAGGTATTTGCCAGGGGTCTCGGCAACTGGACCTGCTAAGGTTAGCTGGACTCTACATTGGCTCTCCTATGAAAGTAGTACTAAGATGTGATAACCCCTTTAAGAGAGCCCAAAACAAATCTATATGCATACAATAAACTTAGAAAGTGACAGGTAAATAATATGGATGCATGCACATTGGGAAAGATTATTCAGAATTGATGCAGAGGAAGAGTGTGGTTGTCCATCGCAACCATGTCATTTTTAAAAGGATCCCTGAAAAATAGGAGCTGGGATCTCATGGGTTTCTATGTGCAAATGCTTCACTTTTTCTTTGCACCAGTTTTAATAAATCACTCCTGTTACTTGTTGGAAAAGTAAAGTCTTAGGCCTCGTTCACACGGCTTATTTTGCCGTGGATTGGCGCCGTACTGCACGCCGGATTTGTGCTGCAGTACGGCGCCAATCCGTCGGAGTCATTACGGTAATCCACTGCTCTCATAGAGAACAGTGGATTCCGTCGCTCCTCCCCTCTCGGGGAGAAAGTGACATGCACATTACGCGCCGTGGATAATGCAAGTCTATGGGGCCGGGGAGCCCGGCCCCGCCCCCCGTCCCGCCCCTTATTCACGGCGGATTTGTGAGCCGGATTGCGGTCACAAATCCGTCGGGAATAAGCCGTGTGAACACGGCCTTAGAGGTTGCTGATCAGACCTTGTATACAGGTGCACAATCAGACAGGAAGCGCTTACAGCCAACATTATTAACAGAGTTTGCCCTGCAAACCTCTGTGCAATGGGCTCTGCAAAATTATTCACGTTTAATAACCTGTAAAGATATTTCTCAATCACTAATTAGAAGATTATTATTGGCTAACTAACTTTTTTTATATTTTATTATAAATAAGTGACCTTTAACCAGACTAACCCATATCCATCCAGTGCCAAAGGAAGTTCAGGTTCCGCTATTGGCAGTGATAGGGAAGGTTTGCTATTCCCAAGGTACTCGTTTAATGTAAGTGTATTGTTATTTAGTAAACTGATTCCTATCAGTCAGGAAGAATTAGTGTCCAGCATTGTAAGCTGTTTGTCAAAAGTCAAATTTATGGGATTTCTGGTTCTAATACAACACCCCAGCTGTCACTTAATATAACAATGAGATGCAGTGTCATAAGTATTTCATTGTTTGACAGATGGAGCATTGTTCCCTACTTAGCTAAGTTTAGCAACACATAAGCACCTATCTAATCTAATTTTTAATTATGCTATCCATATTGAAGTTTATATTCACTTTATAAAAAGACACATATGCATGTTTTTCTCACTATCTGACAAGAAATCAGAATAAACCTTACCCGCATTCGGTCAAATAGGATTACCAAAATTATTTGTATTTGTCAAATGCCAGAATAATGAGCGAGATAATTTTTTAAGGCATTTTTATTACTTTCTGCAAAGTAAAAATTTTACACACACTAGGATTACTATGCCTTTAAACAATTTGGGACAGCCCATATGATGATGTCATGTCTTTGGAAGTTTCTGATAGGTTTTTTGGCAACATCTGAATTAATTACAGACACAACTGTGGATGTATATTAAAGCACACCAGAAACACACTTCTTCTGTGTGTAACATCATGGGAAAGTCTAAAGAAATCAGCCAAGATAACAGGAAGAGAATTGTGGACTTGCACAAGTCTGGATCTTCCAGGATGGTTTATTGGCAACTGAATTAATTAGAGACACAGCTGTGGATTTATTTTACCGCAATTATTTATATTTGCCAAATGCCAGAATAATGAGAGAGAGGTTTTTTTAAGGCATTTTTATTACTTTCTGCAAAGTCAAAAGTCTACATAAATTTCATTATTATTTGGTAGCATTGCCCTTAAACTGTAAGACTTGGGTCAAACATTTTAGATATCCTTCCACAAGCTTCTCACAATAATTAGTAGGAATTTTGGCCCATTCCTCCTGACAGAACTGGTGTAACAGAGCCATGTTTGTAGGACGCCTTGCTCACACCTGCCTTTCCCATAAAGTTTCAGTAGGATTGAGATCAGGGCTTTGTGATAGTCACTCCAAAACATTGACTTGGTTATCCTTACGCCACTTTGTATTCAGTTTGGCAGTATGCTTTGGGTCATTGTCCATTTTGAAGACCCTCTTTCTGCCCAAGCTTTAATTTCCTGGCTGATGTCTTGAGATATTGCCACATAGTCTTCTTTCCTCGTGATGCCATCTATTATGTGAAATGCATCAGTCCCTCCTGAAGCAAAATAACCCCCCAATATGATGCTGTCATCCCCCATATTTTACAGTTGGGATGGTGTTCTTAGGCTTCCAAGCTTCTCCTTTTTTCCTCCAAATATAACAATGGTTGTTACGGTCAAACATTTCCCTTTTTCGTTTCATCAGACCACAGGATATGTCTCCAAAAATGTAGGTATTTGATCCTTTGTGTATTTTCAATCATTTATCTGAATATTATATGTTTATTTTGGAGTAATGGCTTTTTCCTGGTAGAGTGGTTTCACTGTGGATAATAATCTTACAAGCTTCTGCCAGCATATTCACAAGGTCTTTTACTTTTGTTCTTGGGTTGATATGCTCATATCGGACCAAAGCACGTTCATCTTTGAGTCACAGAACCCATCTCCTTCCTGAGCGGTATGATGGCTGGACATTCCCATCTTGTTTGTACTTACATATAATTGTTTGTACAGATGAACGAGGCACCTTAAGGTATCTGGAAATCACACCCAAGGACGTTCCAGACTTATGCAAGTCCACAATTCTCTTCCTGATATCTTGGCTGATTTCTTTAGACTTTCCCATGATGTTACACACAGAAGCAATGTGTTTCTGGTGTGCTTTAAAATACATCCACAGGTGTGTCTGTAATTAATTCAGATGTTGCCAATAAACCTATCAGAAACTACCAAAGGCTGTCCCAAATTATTTAAAGGCATAGTAATCCTAGTGTGTGTAAAATTTTGACGTTGCAGAAAGTAATACAAATGCCTTAAATTCTCTCTCTCATTGTTCTGGCATTAAGCAAATATAAATAATTTTGGTTCCTAAGTGACCGAAAACGGGTAAGGTTTATTCTGATTTCATGCCAGATAGTGAGAAAAACATACATATTTGTCTTTTTTATATAGTGTATGTAAACTTCTGGTTTCAACTGTATATACTGTATATAGATGGATACGTAATTTTTTAAGTATTCTCTCTCTCGATAGATAGCATACTTAAAACTGCTAAGCAAAAATACTTATATACAGTATATATATTTGCACAGTGGATTGCAAAAGTATTCCTACTCCTTGAACTGTTCCTCATTTTCAAACATTACTGCCACACACATGAATGTATTTTAATGATTTTATGTGATCGAGCAACACAAAGTAGCAAGTAATTATGAAGTGTAAAGAAAATGATATCTGCTTTTTAAAAATTTTTGCAAATAAAAAAACTGAAAAATGTGGTATGCATATGTATGCAGCCTCCTATACTCTTAATACCCCTAATTAAAGTCCAGTGTGACCAATTGCCTTTAGAAGTTACCTAATTAGTAAATAGAGTACATCTGTATGTAATTTTTTCTCCATTTAACTACAACTGTTTTGTGAAGGTTTGTTAGAGAACACTAGAGAACAAACAACATTATGAAAACCAAGGAACACACCAGGGCGCTCAGGGATAAAGTTGTGGCAAAATGTATTGCAGGGTTAGGTTTCAAAAAATTGTCCAAGCTCTGAACATATCACAGAGCACTGTTCAATCCATCATCCATAAATGGAAGGAATATGACATAACTGATAACCTACTAAGACATGGTCTTGCAACTAAACTGACAGCCCAGGCAAGCAGAGTACTAATTAGAGAAGCACTCAGTGGTCACTTTGGAGGAGCTGCACAGCTCAGGTGGCAGAATCTGGAATAGTTTTGTACATACACTACTTGAGGAGGAGCTCAGTGGAAAGGTTAGCCCAAAAGGAGTAACCGCAAGTACAAAAGATTAAAATCCACAGCATTCAATATATCTGAGTTGCAAAAAAGTGAAATATTTTATTGGTTAGTCAACAATAGTTCAAAAATATGGGGAAAAGATAAGATGGGGGAAAAGGGACAAGTCCAGAAACTCAAAGTATAATGCTGTAAGGTGTCCAAAAGTGGCAAACCAACTAGTAACATGCATGGGTTGGAATTGTGATGCTTGATTTTAGCTAAAGAGTAAGGTCACTGTGAATTCTTATTTCAAGGAATGTGGTTTGTGTCCAATCTCCTGTTTAATGGCAAGAATCCATAAAGCGTTGATTTTGCACCGGTATTGGTTTCTTTCTGAGTTTCGATATAAGCGAGATTCCTTGCTAAAAACTTGTTTAGGCATATAGTATGAGTATTCTATAGGTTGTGCCTGGAAAATGTGCAACATTTTGGGTTATCCTGAGCCTCTCAAGAAGCAGGTGGGGGAGAACAACATGAACTCCAGGAGCAACTGTGAGAATCTGTCCTTTATGGAAGCCCCTTTTGAAAGCAAGCCAAAAGAAGTCACGTTTGCGGTTTCAAAAAGCTATGTAAGGGACGCAGCAAGCATGTTGAAGAAGGTGCTCTGGTCAGGTGACACCCAAAATATATATATATATATATATATTATATATATATAATATATATATAATATATATATATATATACATACACACACTTTATTGTTTCTGTAAGACCTGCAAATTTCAATGGAGATGGTTTCTCATAAGCATGGCCATCTCTCCATTAATCCCTTACCGAGATAGGAAGGGTGTTAGCTGCAAATTACAGCTAACACGCGGCGCCCCCCCCCCCCTCCCCTCCTGCACTGTTTAACCCCTTAGACACCACAGCAAAGATGGCCACGGCATCTAAATCAATGAGAAACAGTGCCATGCACCGTTCCTCACTGCGATCGGGACATTAGCGACGAGATCGCTGTGTCCCGATTGCTGAACATGGCAGCTTCTGGATTCCTTCACTTCTGGATTCCTGTACCTACAAAAACTCAGGAGAGGCTCAGGCTCCATATTGAATTATTGAAGCACAAACCTCTCCTTTGTTTTTGGGACAAGAACCTGGAAGTAAAGAGAATGGGATCCCAGGGAGCTTCAGAGCTGCAGCAGGAGGGGGCAGGCACGTAAGTATAACTTTGTTATATTTTTCATACCAAGGCCCAATTTAAAGGGGTTCTCTGGGAAAAGAAGAAAGCAAAATAGATAAACTAAAAGTCATAATGAAAAAAATCCTAAATATCTTTAATTAGAAAAGCCTGCTCGTTTTGTCTAGGGGATAATCATTATAGCAGAACAAAATGGCCACCGGGCTCCTTCCTGTGCAGAAACCTGTCCTACAGGAAGTAGGACAGACTCTGGTTCCTGGTTAGGTTAACTGATATCACTGAGCTGAACTGACAGATTTGTGGTATGAGGGACAGCTCTGCAAAGTAGAAAGGAGGTCACTGTGAAGTGGCAAGTGGGCTTATACATTTTGATCAACAAGTATACTAAGAACCTCATGTTCATTTTTGTAAAGTTTTGCTGAGAAGCATTAGATCAACGTATAGTGTGAGGATGTGCGGTCCATGCCTCTCCCTTCCAGGTTTGAATACATGCGTCGATTTCTTTTCACACGGGGAGCAGCACTCCTCCCCATTTGTCCCAGGTGTTTTTAATGCCCTTTTTCTTTCAGTCTGCTTGCAGGGAGCCCAGGAGAGGTAAGCTGTGTCAACCTTTCCTTTTTTTGGTGGCGGTGCTGTATGGCGGCCATTGCTGATGTGATGCTGTGCTGGTGCAGCCTAGAGCCAGGGGGCTAGGTCTGGCAGCAGTGAGGCTGTTGGGCCACTGGGCTGTGCCCTCATCTGTGTGGCTTTTGCTGCGGTGGTGGCCGCCATGCAGTGCTGCCCCCATTTAGTGTAGGGACCCACTTTAAAGAGGTCAAGGTGACATGGCAAGTGGGCCTATACTGTTTGATCAAAAAGTATAGTAAGAACCTCCTGTTCATTTTTGTAAACTTTTGCTGAGAAGCAATAGATCAACGTATGCTGTGGTTATGTGCAGTCCATGTTTCTCCCTTCGATGTTAGAGTAGAAAGGAGACTGAGGGCAGGCACAAGGGGGGTGGGTTTTGCAAAAAAAAAATATAGGGTTTTATTTTTCCCCGGCCAAAACAAACAGCATTTTAAAATAAAATAAAGTCTATGGCAGAGGCTTCTTCGCCGATAACACGCAGAAAAACCAAAGGTAAAGTCCAGCATCAAAAAAAATAAATCAAACATGTACTCCCGTGTGGCTGGTGATTTCCTTTGGGAGACCCACAGGTTGTTTCAGGGGTCCGTAGGTCCTCCCCCCTGCTCAGCACTCTTGGGGGCCGTGTTCCAAACACTATTTAGCATTGGTTTAACCTCTCTCACGGTTTTTTCCTGCCAGGCTTTAAAGGGCCTAGGGATCCGGTAAACCCTGGACCCGGGGGGGGTGAAGACCTCCCCCCCCGCTACACCCGTTCAAAAAAAGCGCCAATAAAGTCCACAGCGCTATGAAAAATTACACAGCCTACGAAACCCTATGGTTCCTTCTCTAATGTGTTTTTCCCCCAAAACCAAATCGGTTCCTTGGTGGGCCCCATGTGAGTTCTCTTGCTGCCATTTGTGTTGTGGAGGCCCGGGCTGTCTCTGGTCGGCCCCCCTGACCCCCGGGAAATTCCTTCCATTTGAGTTAATTTTAGGGACATCCTTCCATCCACATTTTCCTGCTGGGTGTTACACACCCCCCCCCCCTTGCCCAAGGCCGGGGTGGGCATTAAATGACCAGACAGTGGGCCTTGAAAAGGGCGTCAGCATTTATATGCTTTTTCCCAGCCCTGTGTTCTCCCCACAAATTTGAAATCCTGCAGTCCCGGGAAACCCTTTGTAACGGTGAGTGTGGACACGGGACCACCGCAAGCGTTGGATAGTTTGCCACCCCGGGGAAAGGGGGAATTAAGTACCCCCCGGTTTTACCAGAGCCCCCCGCAAAGCGGGTGGATTGCTGCGGCGTGGGTACCGGTGCCCCCCCGAGTGACTTGCTTGCGGTGCGGTCCGGGGTGCAGCGAGGACAGTGTAGTCGGAAACTAGTCGTGGCAGGCAGAATGTCAGGGCGGCGGCAATGGTTCGTGGTCGAGAAAGGCAGGAAGGTGGGCAGGGGGCAGGGGTTGGGAGTCAGGAAAGTGCAAAGGGTTGGTACAGGGTTTTGGGGGCAAAATATGATTCGGGAAACGCTTTTCCTTGGCCGGGGGCAAATGTCCAGCGAGGAATGACTGCAGAGCGGCCCCTTAAATAGGGGAGGGTCAGGCAGACAAAAAATTATTGGGAAATGTCCCTTTAAATTTCGAGAACGCGGCGCGCTGGGGGAACGGGCACCCGCGCCTGGCCGGAAGGAGACGCGGGCGGGAAGGAAAACGCGGCCCGGGTAAGTTACAGCGGGGCGGACCCGGCTCGCCCCGCGGCCGGGGGAGCACCGCCCCGGCAGGCGCCCGGGAGGGGGACCACGGGTCGCCTGCGGCCCGCGGGCGAAAAGGGGGGGTGCCGCTACAGTACCCCCCCCCCTTTTGGTCTCCCCTCTCTTAGGTAAAGGGAAAAACTTAGGAGAGGTCTTGTTTTCGGGGTTTTAGCTTTTTGGTTTCCCAGGCCCTCCTTCGGGGCCGAACCCCTTTCCCAATTTTCCCAGAAAAAAACGCTTCCCCCTGATGGTTTTCATGTCCCAAAGATGCCCTTTCCCTAAAAAAAAATCGGGGGATCTGGACCGGAGACGGGGCAGCGCCCCTCTGGGAAAATCGGTTCAAGACCGAGGTTAAAAGGAGGGAGACGTGAAAGGCATTAGGGATCGGAGGGATGGAGGAAGGGCAGATTATGGGATCCCGGATTAACGTCGAAGCACTCTGAACGGACCCAGGACGCGGACCCAATTTATAAGGGGGGCCTTGGGCGTATGTGTTTGGCCGAAAGCCACATTTATTCCGGGGGAAGTGGGGGGGGTCTTTACTTTGTAGTTTGGGCTTCATGCGGTGCGGATGCTTGAGTAACGCTTTGGGTCTCACGCCAAATGACCCCGATATCCTGAACTGGTTGTCCCGGCAGGAACCTCGGAGGCTGAGGCCAAGGGGAGGGGAGGGCGTGGGTGACGTCAAAGACCACGGAATGGGGAACGGCCGTAGAGTGGGGCCCCGTGGTTTTATAGGAGAATTGGGCCCCAAGGGGAAGCAGTTCGGACCAGTCGCCCTGGCGTCCGGAACAAAGTGCCGTGATACTCCCTAAGATTGGTTTAAAACCTCTCACCTCCCCATTGGGTTTGGGGATGGACTTTTGTGAGAAGTCCGTTTAATTTGCAAGCGGGAACACAAGGCACGCCAAAAATTTTTAGAGAAAATTGGACGCCTCGTCGGAGACAATGGAGATGGTAAGCCTGCAGGCAAAAGAGGGCCCCAGAAAAAATGACCCGCCAATGGGGAGCAGAAGGGGCCCAGGCAGCGGCACAAAGTGGGACATCTTGGAAAAAGGTCAGGGGCCACCCAGATGAAGGTTTCCCCGAGGAGGGAGGAAGGGCCGTGATGAAGTCATTCCCTTGTGTGTCCATGGAACCTGGGAAACGGGCAGGGGGACAGGGGGCCCAGTGGGCCTATGGCGTGGAACCTTGTTTCGACCCAAGTGGAAAGGGGAGAGAACAAAGCCTTGACATTTTTGGACAGAGTCGGCCCCCCAATAATGTGGGAGATGGGGCAAAGGATTTTCGTATTCCGGGGGGGCCCCGGCCAGAAGGAACATCCCCCCAACCGAATTTCCCTGAGTGCGGGACGCAAAAAGTTCTCCCCGGGGGGGACACTAGGGAGATCCACAGGAGCCACATGGCCCAGTCGTTCAGGTGCTATGAATGCTGGGACACCGGTTCCCCCCCGGAAACGTCGAAGCACGGGAGGGGCTCCGCCTTGACATTTTTCTCGGCCGGTGGAAAAGGATCTTAAATCAAAACGAGAAAAAAAGGACCCCCGGGGTTTCTGGCGGGATTTAAGCGCTGAGCCGTCTGCAGGTATGGAGATTTTTATGATCTGTGAAGAGTCAAAGGTGTGGGCTCCCCAATAGATGTCGCCCCTCCTCCAAGGCCAATTTTTTGGCCAAAATTTTCCGATCTCCAATGGATAATTTGTTCTGCCGAAAAGAAGGTTTTAGAAAAAAACCCGATGTGACGGTCTTGCCCTTTTGGGGGCCCTTCTGGGTCAGGACAGCCCCCGCTCCCAGGAAGAGGCATTAACCCCCGGCTGAAGGGTCTCTTGGATCCGGGCAGACCCGATAGGTGCAGAGGAGAAGCACCCTTTTAGAGGGGAGAAAGCCTCTTCGGCAGACAGAGACAAATTTAGGGTTGGCGTTTTCCTGGTGAGAGCCACGAGGGGGCCCCCAACGTAGAAAAGTGGGGGGTGAATTGCCGGTGTTTAAAGGGAAAACCTAGGGGAAACCCTTGAATCGCCCCGGAACCGGCAGGTCGGGCCACTGTGGATAGCAGAGGTTTTGTGGGTCCATCAGAGGCCCTTTATCGGAGACTATGTAAACCCCGGAGGGGGAAAGGTGGCTGGTGGGAAACGGGAAATTTTCCGCTTAGCGTACAGTTTGGGCCCGAACGAGCGAACCTGGCGTACTTGTTCGATGGGTTGTTGTAGGGGCGAAAAAAATCAAAATGTCATCCGGTACCATGCGCTGGTGTACAGCAAGTCCCCAAATCTCTTGACGAAAATCCCGGAAAACGCTGGGGGTTGCAAACACGAAGGCCCCCACCGATATTCAAAAACCCCGTTTCCCCTGTGTTGAATGCCGTCTTCCATTCTACCCTCTCGAATCCCGAGAGGTTATAGGCTCCTCGAGATCTAATTTGGTGAAGATTTGGCTCCCCGGAGGCGGTCGAAGAGCTCGGGAAAAAGGGGTAGGGGTTTTGCGATTCTTCCCGTGTCTTTTTTAGTCCCCTTAATCGATGCACGGACGAAGGAACCCTCTTTTTTCTAACGAAAAAGAAGCCGGCACCGGGGGTGAGGAGGACTTGGTATAAATTTTTTGCCAAGTTTTCCTGTATATGGCCGAAATAGCCTGGGTTCGGCCCAAAAGAGAGGATAGCCTTTCCCCGTGGGGGGCTGGGGACCCGGGGGGAAAATCTATAGGCAGTCATGACGATGAGGCGGAAAATTCTCGCCCGCTTCTCCCAGGGAAAACATCTCCAAGTCCCGGTATCCGTGGCAGACCCTGTAGAAAACTTGCGAGTGGGGGGGAGAGGTGGCACCCGGGCGGGTGCCACCAAACAGAGGTCCTGGCATTCCGCTCCCCAAGAAGGACTTCGCCCGTCTTCCAGTAAGTTTTAGGGGCGTGGCGTTTTCAGCCCGGGCAGCCCCCAAAAGGATCGCCGAAGAAAACGCGGGGCAGGCGTGGAAACAGACCCTTTCCCTGTGTAGGACCCCCAACCCGGAGCGTCCGGGTCTGGTGAGGAATGGATGGAGTCGCCCGAGGAGTTCCCACTGACGAGGAGATGGCAACGGCCTTTTCTAGGGGGGGTCCCGGAAACGGTAACGAATACCCGGGGGCGTGAATAAATTCCCGGCGGAGCCGGAGTCAAGAAAGGGCCCAGACCCGGGAAAAAAAGACAGGCAGCATCCCTCGTTACCTCCACAGGGAACATCAGGTGGGAGGGGGTGAGCACCTGGGGGGCCTCTCCTAAGCCCCTAGGGCGGGCGTTTCCCCACCGCTTGAGGACGTTGGGGCAACTCCCGCGGAAATGGTCCGGGGGTGGGCTGTAGAGGCAAAGATTTCCACCCTGCGACGGGTACGTTCGGACTCCGAAGGTGTGCCCGGTCCATTGCATGGGCTCTTCAGTGGGACAACGGGGAGGAGGTTGGGAGATCTCTGGAACTCAGGAGCCGCGGGGAGGCGGCGGGGGTTTTGCCAAGTCCCGCTCCCGCGGAGCTCCTGCTGTGTTCCCAAAAAAAGCCATCTATGCGAGTGGCAAAATGGATGAGCTCATCAACGGAAAGGGATCCTTGGTGCCCTAGGAGTCCTTTACTCTGCTCGAGAGACCCTTTTAAATGTTTGGACAGGGGGCAGCGTCATTCAAGAGAGTCGGAGGCTAGGATGCGGAACTGAACCGCATATCCCTTCGGAGGGGTCCCCTTGGCGTAGTTGACTAGCGCCCCTCTTTGCGGAAGTGCCGTGCAGGGGTCCTCAAAAACGCCCGCGGAATTAGGGAGGAAGGCCTGTTGTCTGCGGTCACGGATCCTCCCCGGGCCCCCAAAGAGGTGCGCCCCCGGCCGGGGGCCCTTCCCCGGGGCAGCAGGTTTTCCCCCGAAGCCACCTTTGACCTCTCAGGGAAATGGCCGGCATCACTCCACGTGCAGGAGCCTGCGTGATGAAGCCCCTACAAGCTTCAGGTTCCCTCAAATTGGACGGTAGAGGGAGGCGGAGCTTTTGGCCCCGGCGCCCCGGGGTGGCCGGGGGGGGAAAAAGGAGCCCCCGGCGAAGAGGGGTTGCTGCGGTTGCTGGGGCGCCAGGAGTTGGGCTCAAAGGGGGAAGCTGCCCAGTTGCGGGCTTGCTGCGCGATCTGCTGCGACTTTGGGGACAATGGTGCGTGATCCAGAGGCTTGGCAGAGGCACCTTGGCGGGAAACCAGGCTGGATCTAACTGTAAGGCTGAGTAGTGGATCCACTGGACCACCGCAAACGATGATAGCTAAGCCACCCAGGGGAAAGGAACTAAGTACCCCCGGTTTTCACCAGAGCAAGCCCCAAAGGGGTGGGCTTGATGCGGCGTGAGGCTACCCGTTGTCCCCCTGACGTGACTTCTTGCGGTGGCGGCCGAGGTGCAGCAGGGGGCGAATCGTAGTCCCAGAAAGTAGTCGTGGGAGGCAGAATGTCAGGGCAGGCGGCAATGGTTCGTGGTCGAGAAACAGGCAGGAAGGTCAGGGCAGGCGGGCAGGGTTCGGAGTCAGGAAACGTAGCAAAAGGGTCTGGTACACGGTAGGGCGACAATATGATTCAGGAACGCTTTTCCTATGGCTCGGGGCAACATAGATCCAGCGAGGAATGACTGCAGAGCGGACCCTTAAATAGGGGAGGCGTCAGGCAGACAACCAATTATTGGGACACTGTCCCTTTATATTTACGAGAACGCGCGCGCGGCGGCGCTTGGGGGAACGGGCACCCGCAGCCTGGCCGGCAGGAGGACACGGGCGGGGACAGGAAACGCGGCCGGGTTAAGTTACCAGCAGGGGCGGACCCCCGGCTCGTCCCGCGGCCCGCGGCAGCACCCGACCCCGGCAGGCGCCCGGGAGGGGGACCACGGGTGCGCCCGCGGCCCGCGGGCCCAGAAGCGGGGGTCGCCGCTACAGAACCATCTTGTCACTCTGGCATTATTGCCTTTATTTCGGTACATCCACTGTAACGGGGCATGATCTGTCACCAACCTGAATTTTCTACCTGCCAGATAATACCGTAAGGACTCTAAAGCCCACTTTATCGCCAGACACTCCCTTTCTACTATGGAATAGTTTCTTTCACAGGACGTGAGCTTTCCTATTTCAAATATGTAATGGGGTGCTCCTCACATTTACCTCCTGTGAATGACGGGCACCCAACCCCCCCTCTGAGGCGTCTGTCTGGATAACAAACTCCTTAGTGAAGTCTGGTGCCCACTAATACGGGCTGGCTACAGAGAGCTTTTTTCGGGGCCCCTTGAAATGATTTCTCTGCCCTCCTCAGACCATTTCCACCATCACTGCCTTCCTCCCTTTTTTTTTAGGTCGGTCAGCGGGGCTGCAACTGAAGCGAAGTTCGGCAAAACCTGCGATAGTAGCGACAATCCCCGGGGAACGCTCTCACTGCTTTTTTGTAAGGGGTTGTGGCCACCTCTGAATTGCCTTCTACTTTATTTATTTGGGGTCTTATTGTGCCCCTACCCACAATAATACCCCAAGTATCGGGCTTCTTCCAGCCAATGGCGATTTTTTCAGGGCTTAGCCGTAAACCCTGCTTCCCTGATTTGAGTTTGAGTACTGCCTGTACCTTGCTGAGATGGGACTCCCAGTCCGTACTGAAAATGAACTAATATCGTCTAGTAGGCAGATGCGTACCTGGTATGGGGTTTTAGACTCCCATCCAGTGCCCGCTGAAATGTAGCTGGGACCCCCTGTAACCCGAAAGGCATCCTGGTGTAGTGGAAAAGCCCATCTGGAGTGGAGAAGGCAGTTTTCTCTTTGGCCTCTTCTGACAGGGGAATCTGCCAGTAACCTTTCGTAAGGTCCAATGTTGTTATGTACCTGGCTGACCCCAGTCTCTCAATCAGTTCATCCCACCGGGTCATGGATAGGAATCCCACTTAGATTCCTCATTGAGTCGGCGGAAATCGTTTGCAGAAGCGCCAAGTCCCATTTGGTTAGGCACCCAACACAATGGGGCTTAGACCACCCGCTTTTGGACTCTTCAATGACGCCCAGGGCCAACAGGGCGTTACTTCCTCTCGGGGACCGCCTGTCTCCGAGCTTCTGGGATTCGGTAGGGTTTGACATGAACTTTACCCCCAGGGTCTGGACATATCTCATGCTGTACCACATCTGTAGTGCCTGGAAGGTCAGTGAAGATGTCCCTATTGCGCTGTGGCAAATCCCAGATCTCCTGTCTTTGAGGTTTGGACAGGGATTTCCCCTATGACAACCTTCTAATATCTGACTGTGCTTCCACTTGGGCGTCAGAGACACTACCTGGGCCTCTCTGTCATGCCACGGCTTTATTTAAATTTATGTGGTATAGTTGAAAAGGTTTTCTTTTTCCCTGGCTGATGTATTTTTATAATTTACCTCTCCAAATCTCTAACCACTTCATACGGTCCCTGCCATTAAGCCAGGAATTTACTCTGACCGTGGGAACCAGGATCCAATACGCGGTCCAGGTTAACTGCCTAACCCTAGCGGCCCTATTGTATACCGGCTCTGGTGACTCCTTTGCCCTCTGCAGGTGCTCCTTCACAATGGGCATTACCCGGCCGAGGCGATCCTGCATCTGGGCGGACGGTTCTACAACACTTTTGTAGGGGGTAGCCTCACTTCTCCCATGCCCTCTTTGGCGATGCCCAGCATACCCTTGGGTGTCTCCCATACAACAATTCAAATGGGAAAAACCCCGTGGAAGATTGAGGACCTCTTTGATGGAGAATAGAAGGTATGGCAGCAGACAATCCCAGTCCCTCCCATCTTTTTCTACCACCTTTCTTAGCATCCCCTTCAGGGTTTTATTAAATCTCTCGACTAACCCATCCGTTTGAGGATGATATACCGAGGTCCTCAGTTGTTTAATGTGCAGTAGTCTAACAGGTCCTTCACTTCCCCTAGACATGAAGGGTGTCCCCTGGTGTGTTAGGATTTCCTTTGGCAAACCCGTTCTAGAGAAGACCTGCATCAACTCTCGGGCAATACACTTTTGGGACATATTTTCTTAGGGGAATGGCCTCCTGGATACCTGGTAGCGTAATTCTAGTATTGACTAGAATGTACGGGTTTGGCCCCGGGCCGACTTGGGACTAAGGGCCCCTACGAGATCCATAGCGATTCGTTTCGAATGGCACTTCGATAATGGGGAGGGGAACTAACGGGCTCTGAAATGGGACATAGGAGCGGTTAGTTGGCCGTGGGCAGGACTTACAGAAAATTTGGGAATTCTTTTTGATGACACCCGGGCCAATAAAACCATTTAAATACCCGCTCTTGCGTTTTCTCCGCCCCCCCGTGCCCCCCTAGCCACATGGGCTGTGAGCCATATCCAGTACCATCCTCCCTATTAAGGTACAGGCCCAACAGTTGTTTCACAAAATTTCCCCTCGTATCTCTACAACCCGATACAGCCCAAATTTATGACTTACAGCAAAATGCGGAAATTTTTCTCGGCGTCCGGCTCTTGCGGCACAATTTAGTACCGTTACCTGGTCCCATGCCCTTCTTTTAGGGTGAGGTCTCACAACTGAGCCGTGCCAAAGTTCTCACGTGACACCTCCAGGTCGGTTATTTTGCTCAGAGGCGGACAACTCTTCCCCCGCCTCTGCCAATAACAGCTAAGGGGAAGTCATGAGTAACATCAGTGGTCACCCCTACCGCCCTCATATTGTACATCCTCCGCTAGGGGAACTGGAACTGAGGGGTTGGGAACTCAAAGGCCCTCACAGCGTCACCTTGGGGTTTGAGACCATAAGTTCCCAGAACAGGGGAAAGTCCCTTCCAGGATTTTGGGGATGTAGCAAGTCTGTTATGATGCCCACCTCTTGGTTTAGAGTCCCGGCCAAACAGTCTTCGATAGTTCCTGTCGCCAGTGTGTAGTGCTTCGTGTCCCCATGAAAAGCAGACCCACCCCCACCCCCTTTTCCGGGGTGGTAACCAGGTCCCTGCGGAATGGCAGCTCGCAAGAGGGTAACTAGGTCTGCCAGAGTCCAACAGGGTCACCACACTGACCCCATTCACCTGGACACGACATTCTGAGGGCCTGGGTCTGGCAGGTGCAAAGCACTACAGGCAGGGTGAGCAAACATGGAGAGGCGACGGGTGGCACCACACTCCATGGGCTTCCCTCCCGCTTGGGGGGCAGTGTGCTGCAATATGCCCCAATTGTTGGCAACTTCCAACAGCGTACTTCTGCTCGCCCCACCCAGGGAGTTTTTAAGGGTGTTGGGAAAATAACCTTCTTGGGGCCCACCAACCTCTCTCTTCTGGGGTGGACCACCCCCACTGTCTCCGGTCACGGTTCCCTGGTGTCGGCGGGGAAAGCTTTGACGTTGGCCCCCAGATAGGACTCTGGTAGTGGTTTTTTTACCGCTCCACGAAGGCAATCGCTGGTCCAGCGTCTTTGGGGTCTCCCTGGGCAACCCCAACGAATGCAGCTCTCGTGGTAGTCTACTTGCGTAGCGGTCCATGACAATCCGGTCTACGATGGCGGACGGACTCGGCACCTATGGTTTGCAGCCCACTTGCGCACAAGGTGTAGAATGGTCAAACAGCTGGGGGCGGGGCGGCTTATTTCTTTTCAAACCGCCCCAATCAAAGGACTCTGCGAGATCGCACCGCTAGGGTGACTCCCAGCCTGGCCATAATCTCTGCCTTGAGGAGGTCATAGTCCTTGGCTTGCCTCGGTAGTGAGGTCAAAGTGGCCTTCTGCGGCCCCCCGACTCAAATAGGGCGCCAGAACTTCCGGGCCAGACGGCACCCGGGAGTTTCTCTCTTTCCGCCAGCCCTCAAACACCGCCGATTACGCCTCCACATCATCATCAGGGGTTATCTTCTGCAAGGCGCGCTGTACTGCCTTTTTACTGTGCACGACCCCTGAACCTCCTCCGTCCTCTGGGCAAAAAACATTGACTCTGAGTGCTGCAATCTGTTCCAGCAACAGACGGTTGGTTTCTTGCTGGTTGGCATTGGCCTGCACCAGGTGCTTGCATAGTTCCTCCATTGGTGTGGACTGGTTGGCAGGAATGCGCGCCTTCACCCAGGAATTTCAGTTCACAAAACGTATATAAAGTCCCAAAACGTATTTCTGCTGTTACCCTTAGCAACCAGTGCCCTAGCAACCTCCACCATTTGTGGGGATAGCAGTCACAGAGGCAGGCACAAGGGGGTAGGTTGCAACCAAAAATATAGGGTTTTATTCTTCACCAGCAAAACAAACAGCAGTAATAACTAAAAGTCTATGGCCAGTTAGGCTTACTTCAGCCGTATAACACGCAGCAAATCAAAGGTAAAGCATCAAAAAAAATAAATCAAACATGTACTCCACGTGTGGCTGGTTGGACTTCCTTTGTAGGAGACCCACAGGTCTGTTTCAGGGGTCCGTAGCAGATCCTCTCCCTGCTCAGACTTCTGGAGACCAGTGCTTCCAAAACACTCATTTAGCATTGGTTGACTCTCTCACCTGGTCTCTTCCTGCACAGGCTTTACAGGCCTAGGGATACCGGTAAAGCCTGGACCGGAGGGGTGTGGAAGGGCCTCCCACCCACGCTACAGCGTTCAGAAAAAGCAGCCCAATAAAGCTGCCCCAGAGCTATGCAAAAATTTCCCACACGCCTTACGTAAACCTATGGTTACCTATCTTACTGCTGCTTTTCCCCCACCAAGATCCGGTTCCTTGGGGGCCCCCACTAGTGCAGTTTCTCTTGCTGCCATTTCTGCTGTTGTGGAGAGCCCGGGCTGTCCTACTGGATCGGCCTCCTGACATCCCTGGAATTTCCCTTTTACCATTTGCAGCATAATACTAGGGACATACCTTCCATCCACTATTCTTTCCTGCTGGTTGCTTACAATATATTTATATATATATATATATTTATATATATATATATAATATTTTTATATAATATATATATATATATTTGGTGTGAATATAGTATATAGAATCTACTGCTCAGCTGGGAGCAAGCGGCTGTTGAGGGAAACGCAGTTTTCATTCAGCGCGCCTAGTGACTGTAGCTCCGTCCTCTACCCCAGTGAGAAGAAAGCTCCAAAATGGCGATAATATACGTTATAACAGCGCTTGTATGTAGTTCATACACTGGATTGTGACAGAAAGTTACTGTTTATTTTTAGTATTACTGAATGATTTGTTCTTATTTTTATGGGTTTCTCACACAACCCCTTTAACTACAATTTTATTTAATCTAAGTGACATATGTAGTTCAGGCTCAATACACATTTCATCCCTGCCTTCCATTGGTGGTATATGACATAAATTGATCTCTAACCTGGGCTCTAATGCAAAATCTGTATAATCTTATAATACCAGTGTCTTCCTATGTAGCAAAAGAAACTTTAGGCCCCCTTAGCCACGGGAATCTGGACATGACTGCTATCTCTGCAGCCCCTATATCTTTGCTACCTATATACAGCTCAGCTATGTCTGTCAACTTTGAAAAAATTTAAGAGATTTGGACACATAGAGCCTCATGTATTAAAACTGTCTAGGTCTTAGACTTTCCATGTTGCCCATAGCAACCAATCAGAGCCCCCCTTTCGTTTCCTATAGTGCTCTGAGAAAATGAAAGAGGAGCTGTGATAGGTTGCTCTGGGCAATGAAAGTCTTACACCAAGACAGTTTTCATAGATGTCCCCCATAATATTTAAGCAAAATGTTTTTTGTTTTTTTCAAGCAGTCTTAGTAGAAGATAGCTAAATCTTTTACATATCACAATGACATTTACATACCGCATCCTTGGAGGAGACATTTTCACAGTGTATACTGCCTTTTTATACTTTTGTTTTTTATGTCCTTGAAGATCAAGGTTGGCCAAGATAATGCAATTAAAAATCAAGTTACATTCATGTTGGTTATTATTTAACAAATGATGAGATTACAAAGTACATGACAGCGAGGCTACGGAGCAGCAGGAAGACAAGACATTATGTCTAAAGTAACCAGTAGCCACAATGATTCAGCTTTTGAGATACCAGTAACAACTGGGTTTATTACAAAGACAAAGCCGCTCCGGAGGCTGGAGACGATTGAAGTCCTTGTTACAGTGAAATAAATATACAGTAATGAGACGTTATCACAGTTTCGCTCAAATCAAAGAGGCAAAGAAGTCAAAGGGCTTATAGGGAGAAAGCTGGAAGGAAGGACACCATTCCCCCTATCATGAGAGGAAAGATTAGAAACATGGACGCTCCTATGAGTTCTACTAAATATCATAAAAACAACAAAGATATCAGATTTGTATTAAACTCTATATTTCCTTCATTATTCCGTAATAATTATAGTCAGAAAGTTGAAAGGTTCATATTTACCAAATACTAAGCTTGCATTTCATGTGTTGGAAAGATTGACCTGAGAGACATAACTACAATTCATAAGGCTCCACACTAAAAATAAGCTGTAACTGAAATAGCAGTATAAGGCCATGTTCACACGGCTTATTCTGTGACGCAATTCAGTCCGTAATTACGCGCCGAAGTGCGCCAATTACGGGCTGAATCCGTCCCAGTAACTACGGTAATGCACAGTTCTCATAGAGAACTATGCATTACGTCTCCTCTCCCTGCTCGGCGATTACGCCGGGCGGGGAGATAATTGACAGGTCACTTTCTAGCGGCGTATATGCGCCGCTAGCAATGACTGTCTATGGGCCGGCGAGGTGCCGGCCCCCCGCTCGCTCCCCCGCTCCCCCGCTCCCGCCCCCGGCCACACGGCGTAACTGCGGGGCGGAAGTACGCCCCGCAGTTAAGCCGTGTGAACATAGCCTAAGGCCCCATTCACAACACATTTTTGTTCTCCGTTTACGTTATCCGTATATTATGTAAAAACGCATTCGTTAATCGTATATAAACCTAAAGCTTTAAGCTTGTAAATATTTCTCATAAAAAATATGAATATATCTGGTATAGATTTTTTTTTAAAAAGGACACAAAAAACATAGTAGTCTGAGTTTTTTTCATCCCTTACAAAAAAAAAATGCTCAATGGAATACAAAAAACATGATGTGAAGGGGGCCTAGAAATAATTAAAAGTATGGATAATAGCTCCCTATATCAATTAACTCACATTCTAGTGCGACAAAGCAGAAATCCACCATTGTTGTTATTTTGTACAAACATGTAAAATGTTCTTGCACCTGAGTGACTAATTAATATAAAAATGGGACATAATTTAGTTAAAATCACAGATGAAAAAGGCCAGACTTATTGTATAATGACAGCCCAGAAATCCATTCCCAGCAGTAGGCATAAAACTCCAGTGCTACATGGGAGAATACAGTGCTGAATACCAATGAATAACCACTGTGGCAGACTGGCTACATGTAGTTGCCTGTTGCTGCCACTAGGTGGAGATATACCAGAGTGGTATATACAACATGCCACCAAGGATACCTGGCCTTGGTGGGATAAGAGCCAGCTGTATGTATTGTCAGCCACTCTAAGTGGTTGGCAACTGTATAGGATTAGTTTGGCTTTTCAGCCGTTCCTGGGTTGGCTCTTATTGGGAGTAGACAATGCGTTGGGTGGGCGTCTACTCCCCATGTTCCAGGCCACGTTTTGGATAGGGCTCAGGAGTCCTATAAAAAGCCGGGTCCTTCAGGTGTACAGGGGGGAGTGGTCTGCTGCCTGGATGTGTAGCAGCAGAGAAGCTGGAAAGAGGCTCTGGCCCCCCAGAGGGTTAAGGGAAGCCGAAAGTGTGCGGTGTGCATACGTTGCTGGATGCTAGGTCCAGACATTAGAGAGGGTCTCTATGTCATGTGAAGTAAGTGGCTAGACGGCCTAGGATTTTATTTTGTATGTTTTTCCAAGCCTGTATAAAACCTGTGCCTTAATAAAGCTGGTGGAGGCAAGTGTAAAACGTAAACCTGTGTCTGAGTGCCATTCCGCCTACGAAAGATGGCGATTCCGTGAGCGAGAACCCCCCAGAGCCGGTCCAAGAGGGCGGCCGAAGGCCTGTGAGTTGTCACACCACTCATAGACCTACTATTCATGAAAAGGGCGAACAATCAACATTGCACTTGGATGTAAACTAATTTCTATGGAACGAAAACTTTACAGCCGTAAAATTTCAAGGAGGTCGATATCCAGCGCTAACCCTGGATGTAAACTAATGCCATGGCAAGTTAAACACCAGTTCACACCAGGATGTAGTTAAGGTGCAGTATTATGCACAGGTGAATAACCACTCATACCCCTGTTTACTATGAGGTGGATCAAACTTGCACATAGACAATGCTTCAATAGGATACCAGTGGTGAGGTGTAGTGTGCAGTGCTAGTTTACAGCCTATTAGTGATGTTCACACTATTCGATCAGGCGGCCTACCCAATATACAACAAGAGCACAACACAAAACATTGATAGACCAGTGGGCAAACTAGGATTCTGGGCCTTATAGTAGCTGTTAAGACTGCTATGGCTTGAGCTATCCCCATGACTGACCTCGTGTCTCCATGATTTCAGTACAATGTTTCAAGTCATTTATCTATTGTGTCATATTAAAAATAAGATAACGTTAATTAGAGCTTGAACAGGCACAAAGGCGGGCGACAAAAATAATAAAAGGACTGGGTAGACTGCAATACTCAGAAAGATAAGCAAGATTGGGGTTATTTAGTTTAGAGAAAAGATGGCTTAGGGGGGACATAATAAATATGTTTAAATATATTAAATCTCTCTCCCAAGATCTATTTATACCCAGGATTGTATAAAGAACAAGAGGCATCCTCTACGTCTTGAGGAATGAAAGTTTCTACATAAACATAGAAAGGGATTCTTTACTGTAAGAGCAGTGAGACTGTGGAACTCTCTGCCAGAGGAACTTGTCATGGTGAATTCAATAACAGAGTTCAAAAAGGTCTGGATGCATTTCTAGAGCATAATAATATAACAAGTTATAGTGACTAGGATTCTGGACAAGGGACGTTGATCCAGGGATTTATTCTGATTGCCAGATTGGAGGAGGGAAGGAATTTTCTCCCTAAAATGAGGACAATTTGCTTCTACCTCATGGGGGTTTTGCCTTCCTCTGGATCAACACATCAGCAAAATACGCCGAACTGGATGGACGTATATCTTTTTTTGGCCTTACAATCTATATATATGTAACTATATATTTAACTACTATATATGTAACTATATCTCTTACAAATCTGGGTTTTGAAAAAAAAGTTTATGGCAGTTTTTGACATAATTTGGATGGTTCTGGTTTGGGTCCAGGTACAGATGAGTGAAGCCAGTATGTTTACATTATTGTCCTGTTCCTGTAAGAGAAATACTAAGCAGCTGGTGCCCAACTTTGAAAAAAAATAAATAATAATTTATACTCACCTTCCACCCCACCTCTACTTCAGCGCCAGAGGTGCCACTCCCTGACATCACCATTTGGAAGTGAACAGCTCCAGAATACCTCCCACGCTTCCCGATTTGAGCAGAACAGTCCAGATATAGAGTTTGTGTCCCGCAGTCCCGAACTAGATGTAATGTGTCCCAATATCTGCAAAGAGCAGTGTGAGGACCAGCGCGCTCTCTGTGCTGTGTGAGCAGGAAGTAACAACCACGTGGTGGCAGGAGCTGAGGGAGCTGCCAGAAGTGGGTCCCTTTTGAACCCTTCAGTCACTGCCCCCCCTCCCCCACTCTGACCCCCTCCAGTCACTGTCTCCCCCACTGACCCCTCCAGTCACCGTTTTCCCCCTTTAATCCCATGAAGCGGGGATTCCCATGAGGCGTTCATCATGAAGACCTCCAGTCCCACCAGTAAGTCTGAACTGTGTCTGTAGGAATAGTGAAGGAGATTCTGAAGCTGTGTCAATGTAGTACTAGCAGCAACTTCAGATGTTTCACCTCTTGACCCATCCAGTCACTGTCTCTTCCCCTCTCTGACCCCTTCAGTTGCTGTCTCCCCCCACTCTGACCTCTTCCAGTCACTGTTTTTCCCCCTTTAATCCTCCAGTCACTGTCTCTACCTTTTGAACCCTTCAGTCACTGTCCCCCTCTTGACCTCAACAGTCACTGTCAGGACTGTTCCTAGGCTACATTGCACTCAGGGCGAGGTGAAGAAATTTCACCCCCCTCCGCCCCCCCCTGTAAAATGCAACACAGTGCTTCACCTGATAACTGCCCCCTGTAGCCATGTAATACCCACCTGTAAGCCAATGTCCCCCCTGTAGCCAGTGTCCCCCTTGTAGCTAGTGCCCCCTGTAGCCAGTGCCCCCCTATAGCCAGTGTCCCCCTGTAGCCAGTTTGCCCCCCCTGTAGCCAGTGTCCCCCCTGTAGCCATGATAGTTGCCCTTGTAGCCAGTGTCCCCCATTGTAGCCAGTGTCCCCGCTTGTAGCCAGTGTCCCCCCTGTAGCCAGTGTCCCCTGTAGCCAGTGTCCCATGTAGCTAATGATTTTAAAATAATAAACCCTCACGTACCTTTCCAGGATCCCTGCAGCGTGTCCCGGTCCCGGGAGCCTGGATTCAGTGTAAGTGGCGTGACGTCATCACACCGCTTACACTCAGCTCCCGGGGCCTCCTGGGACACACGGGAGCCGAGACTGAGCGTCGCAGGGGGCGCGGTGAAAGCCGGGCGCCCCCTGCGACGCTCCAATGTATGGAGCAGCGCTCAGACGGAGCGCTGATTCATACCGGGGAGGAGGCAGGCGGGGAGCGATCCGGCCTGCCTCCTCCCTGTACCGACAGCTGCATTAAGTGTATGCAGCTGCCGGCAGAGTCAGAGGCTAACCGCGGGGCGGACGAGGCCAGCGGCGCCCCCCTCGGGTGAGGGGAGCCTTGGCTCCCCGGGCGATCGTCCACCTCGCCCGCCCCTAGGAACGGCCCTGGTCACTGTCTCCCCACCTTTGAAAGCTCCAGTCACTGTTTTCCCCCATCTGACCTCTTCAGTCCTGGTCTTCCCTTCTTTTGCGGGACAGTCTTGGATTCCACGAGCTGTACTGAGGTCCTGGGCAGTAGGAGGTATGTGCTGTTCAGTGTACTGTCTGCGCATCCTCGCGATACGCAAACAGTAAGAGCAGACTTGTTGGCTTTCCTGGACTCACGCCATACACAGTCTAGCTGCAGGGGCAGTCCACACAGCTAAGGGAGGTAAATGACCTCCCTCACCACCTCCTTCCTGCCCCCTCCAACCTGGATAGGTTATTCAGCGTCTGGAAAAGCTGGATGATTCCCCATCCCCCACAGGAGGCTCTGTGCTTTGCTCCACGGGGATCTGGATAGACTATCTGTCTGTATTTTTGTTTTGTATTTAAAGGTTTTCCTTTTGGATTACGTCGGACCAGCATTGTATCTCTTTCTTTAATAAAACAGGGGCTGTTGTTGAGGAGTGTTTATTTAAATAAATAGTTTTTTTCTGTTGTTTCAGTGGGTTGTTTTTTTTTTTCGTTTTTTTCCAGTGACAGATGCCTTGCCATTACTAATGCTGGAGCTTCATGTCAGCCAGCTGTGTTTTTCATCTCCACGAGGCTGACACTAACCCCCTGTCTCTATTGCTCCAGTACCCAATGTACCTGGTTACCATCAGAAGGGGGAGACAGGTTACCATCAGAAGGAGGAAAATCGAATGTGTTGGTCTTTTTCTGGGGTGACTGTGGGCTGGTGATTTCAGGATGGGAAGGGGGTGATACCCATGGACCTTCACATCCTGAGAGTATTAGGCTGCAGCTGTGGGTTTTACCTTGGCTGGTTATTAAAAATGGGACCTCATGTTGTAGTTTTTTTTATTAATTATTTGTTATTTTTCTAAAGATTTTTTTTAAAAATTACGTGATGTCCCCCTTTTCTGAAAAATAGCTAAGGCAAAACTGACAGCTGCAGGGTAATACTATCAAAATGGGAAGGTCCATGAACAATGGTCCTTTCCTACCCTAAAAATATAAGCCTTCAGCCAACCCAGAAGTGAACCATCACTGGGCTAATAGTGAGAGGAGGTCAGTTTCAGCCTTGTGGTGATGAAAAACACAGTTGACTGACACCAAGCCCCAGCGATAGTAATGAAAAGGCATCTGTCATACACCTCCATTGCTAACACTGGAATAAAATGATAATAACAACAAAGAAACAACAAAAAACTCATTTATTTAAATGAACATTCCCAAACACCAGCCATCGTTGACCATTTTACTAAAGAAATAGATGCAATGCTGGTCCGACGTAATCCAGCAAGTCCCATAGCACTAGTATTAAACCCCATCCCCTGCACTCCTAAAGCTTATGGCTGTGACTGATCATCTGGAGGTGCAGGGGAGGGAGTACCGGCCACAGCCACACACCCATCTCCCTGGTTGGTCCTCTATCTCCTCCAGAGAGTTGATTATGCCCATCTGTTTAAATTGTGTTGGCCTAGTGCAAACATCCTCACTACACTTCCCTACCTACACCTATCGCAACAAAGCCTGCCCGACTCCACCTATCACCCCACGGGGAGTTTGTACAGAGGTGGGAAGAGATACGGAGGTGCTGGAAATGTGAGAAGTTTAAGATGTTGGTTTGGTTAATTTTGGTGGTGTGGCTGGAAGAAGTCATCATGGCAATCTGGACTAGATGGAGAAAAGACAGGAGAACAACTTTGATCATATAAGTCACCTGTGAGTCACTAAATGTAACTGTACTGTAATCACTTATATGTCTCCAGATCATCTGATATCTACCACTGTATGGGTCTTGTATGGCGATAATAAATGATCTGTAGAGCCAATATGCAACTAATATCTACTCCCATATGGTCCCTGTATTGTGGTAATATCTGTCTTCAGAGCACCTGTGTAGAACTGGTATGTACCACTATAGGGTCACTGTATGGAAGGAATATTGGTAGTGGTGTAATGGATTATATTAAGGAACAGTATGGCAGTATTATTGTTTCACTATGTGGTGGCGATATGTGGCCATGATGTGGCGATATTATTTGATCTTTGTATAGCGTTATCATTGATAATATCAGACTTGGTTTTGTCAGTAACAGTACGGTGAAACTTGCTCCTTGTATAGCGGTATTATGTGTTCCACTGTACGACCATTATATAGAGGTAACATCCATAGAACATTCTTACAGCTATTTGAATGGATTTATACATTACTTTACATAAATACATATTTATAGACCCCAGTAACGTCGCTGTTGTGTTGGTGCTTGTCTACTGGAGGGGGCGGGGCATGTTTCTGTTAGGATTGGGGAGAGCTAGAGCTGGAACAAAGGAGTGGAAGAAGTTGAGTATAGTTTTTTTTTTTTTTTAGTGGCACCAGCAGCTTAGTATTTCTATCTCAAAGGAACGGGAAAAACTCCTTTAAAGGGGATGTATCGCTTCATCAGTTCGGCTGTTTTCTTGGAGCTTGATTCTCTCAGTTCCTGAAATCCCGGGGTGTTTCTTCCCCTCCCAGCTGGGTGTTTCTTAACTGAAGGAGGTGACATCATCCCCCTTCACTGTTCATGCTTGCTCCCGAGTCAATATGTTACCCCCGCCCCTCACTGAGTCCACATGTCACTGTCCTCTCCCTATGCAGTCTTATTTGTAAGAGCTGTTTACATACTACAGGCCTGCATTCAGTCTAGAACAGGCATCCTCAAACTGCGGCCCTCCAGCTGTTGGGAAACTCCCATCATGCCCACTGTTATAGATTATATAAATGCATGATGGGAGTTGTAGTTTCCCAACAGCTGGAGGGCCGCAGTTTGAGGATGCCTGGTCTAGACAGTCTTCTATGAACTCAGAGCACTGATCTCTTCTCCTCTCACAGCTGGAGGTTTGTTACAGTTGAATCCAGTCTTCTATGAACTGATCCAGATCACAGATCTGTCTCCCTTCCGGCACTGTGGAACTGTGTTTACACAAAACGAAGATAAGGGATTCTGTGAAAACAAGACCGCATTGCAAATGACATCCAATTGCAAAGTTGCTTGTTTTCACCCCCCCTTTTCCAAGCCCTTTTAAATGAAATGTTAAACCCTTTAAGGTTCATTTATTTATATACCTATGTTGGTAATCTGGATCCAGAGCTCTTTAGAACTTGTTGACATACTTACTGTTATAAAATTACTATTTTTAAAACTTTTACAGGATGAAAACCCTATCTTGGTTTGATCCCATTGGGGAAAAACAAGTAACCCATGGGAAAAAAAGTCCCCATTCCCATTTTAGCTACAAGTTAAAAAAATGAAAAACGAATGAATTTTTTAGGCTCCTTTCTACCCAAGAAAAATTTGCACAATGATGTTCCAGTATAGAAAATGCATACCATAATCTGATGTTACAAGGATAATGCTCACAGTAATGTTATGGTGCAGGTAGAATGCACACAGAGGTGTCACAATAGTTGACTAATGGCCACAGTACAGGTACACTGCCCATATTGATGCTACAATATGGAGGTAATGCACACAGTGAAGTTACAGCAGAAGGGTAAAGTGCTCAGGGGAAAAATTACTCGTGACCCCAAGACAAGAAGGACCCATAGTGAGTGAAAAAAGAGTTTGTATTCAAAGCTACTAATCTAAGAAAATGCAAACAACACCCCAAACCCCGTACCTGTGACATCACAGTATGGAAAAGAGATGTATAATGATGTCATGGGGTATAGTATAATGCAAAAATAATGTCTCAGTACAGGGATAATGCAGTCATAGACATGAGTAATGTGAAGATTAATGCTGCAGAACAGGGATAATGCACACTGTCTGGTAAATCATGGAGTGCCATAGTGAAGTTAAGTTTTCTCTATGCTTTTCCAGCTTTCATGGTTAACCCTGACTGCATCTTGTGTCTGAGTAAAAATGAGCACCTTAGTTTTTGGGCCCTATCACAGTTGCTTTGCATGCTACCCTGCTAGTTATGCCTATGACAACAATTTAGATGGATATAGTGTCACCAAAGAAGATGCTTTAATCTGCAAGTGAAAAGTGCCCTTAAGTTTCTAATGTTTTCCTAGTTGAACCCAAATGTAAGAAAAGCTTCTAAGTTATCCCCCGCACATTGGACAGATTGGGGAATAAATTGACTAAAAAGTTACTGGGGAAGCAGCTGCTGGAAAAGCAAGTGAAGGGGGGAATCAGGAAGCCACAGTGTTCCCAATAGTCCTGCCTCTTTTAAATTTACCCATGGTTACATGAGTTTATTGGTAGCCTTGGGTGGCCATTGGTGGACAGGTTGGAGGTGGGACAATCAGCTGCAACATGTATTCCTACCGTTAGGGAGATTTCACACAGCACAGTTTTGGTGCAATTTTTTTAACTGCGCTCCAATTAACCTGCCTTTATTACTAGTAAACTTTTTTCACTTATCTAAACTGTTTGGAAATTGAGTTTAAACAGTTGTGTGGTTTTAAACCAAAGACTTCTAAACAGTAATTAATTATTACTTGAAAACCTTTTTGAAAATTTTAATCAACTGAAAGAAGCTTGCTGGTAATAAAGGCAGTTTAATTGGAGCGCTGTTAAAACTGCACCAAAACTGCGCTGTGTGAAAGTACCCTTCGCAATCTTTCATTTCAGCTGATGAATTGCTGAAGGCTAACACATGTGCACTAAACATACGTAATGTCTTAGGGTGCTTTCACACAGCGCAGTTTTGGTGCAGTTTTAACTTCGCTCCAATTAAACTGCCTTTATTACCAGTAAGCTTTATTCACTTATCTAAACTGTTTGGAAATTGAGTAATCAATTAGTGTGTTTGTAATCCCCAAGACTTCAAACACAATCATTGGTTACTAAATTGAAACACCTTTCTGAACAACTAAGACAACTGAAAGAAGCCTGCTGGTAATAAAGGCAATTTAATTGGAGCGCAGTTAAAACTGCACCAAAACTGCGCCGTGTGAAAGCACCCTTTTGACGTTTTTTTTTTATGCTTTTTTGTGAAGCAATGTACAGCATTAATTGCTGTGCCTTTCTGCACAAAAAACGCATCAAAATTTGCATCAAAATGCATCAAAAAAAGTGTCAAAAACGCACTGTGTGAAAGCACCCTTAGGCAGAGACTTCTGGATTGACCATTTTATGGGATAATAACAGGTCCAAGAAGTCTCCACTAATAATTTTATAAAATATTAGTATTCATATTATTATAGGTGGAAATAAGGCAGTGACAAGTCATTTTTCATGACTTTTGCATATTAGATCAGCACCAGTCCAAAGAAAAAAGGCCCCAACCTGACAACCAGATAACTTACTACAAATACAGCAATTCTTTTCACTTTGATGATCAACACTCGAGGAGTAAGACTACAATTGGAACTCTGGTAAGTGTGTATTCTAACCAAGGTATAAGGCCAGCTAAGCCACACTGGACAACCAATACCTCACCGGGCGGCTATGCTAGTGATTAAGGAATTTGTCTTTTGATGCACATATGTATTATAAATAAATGTTATCTTTTATATTAATTTCTTTTTTAATTAATTCATTAATTCTTTTCTATTGCTAAAAACAAAAGAGACTTGGAGTTTAAAAACATACTGTGAAAAAATTGTACTGTACATTCTGTACATTCCACTTTATGGACATGTTAAGAATTTTTTTTTTGTGAGGAGAGGATGACTGAACATTTTCATTCTTCCGTGAAAAAAAAATACATTGTTCTTGCAGATCACTTGATGTACTTACAGTTAATACATATACTGTAGCATTTGCATAGAATAATAGAAACTAGGCTGAACTTTAACTTTTATACTTTACATTACTAGCAGACTGTCACGAGCCTGGAATTTTCTAGTGCCCGTGGACACAGAGGCGTCCATCTGCTACTGCACCACTTCATGCACTGCTACATTTCTACTTTTTTTTCCCGTCAGGGAATATTTTCTGCTGTAGTTCCCCTGGTCCCTTTCGATTTAAAAAGGGCCCCGCACTTCCAGACCTCCCTCCCTACCTATGGCAGTACTTCACCACATACTTCAATAAATACTCCCCACCAGCTCGTTGCATGATCTTAGGTCTTATATAGTGTTTGTTGTATATCTTGATTGTACTGTGTTTTCTAGTTTTAACCTCGTTGACTACTGTATTTGCCTGCTTACGCTCCTGATCAATGCCTTGACCTCAATTTAATTGAATGCCGCCTGTCCTGACCATTGTAAACACGTGTAAAAACACAGCAGAACTCTGCAAATGACATACAGTAGATAAACTTTGCCTAAATAAACTATTTTATACCACATTACTGTTATCTGGTATACAAGAAAATTTGGAATTCTTAGTGATTTTTTGGACTTCGGGTAGGGTGATTTCCCTTTTTCTTAGGGTAAAACCAATGCTAAACAAACCTGCCTCTCTCGGGCCTAGAGAGGCATTCATATTGTGCAAGGCTTGGCAGTACCAGTTATACTCTGTGCTGATTAAAAAAAAGCCGGAAAATAGTGGGAGGATGCAGGACAAAAAAGAAGGGGAGCCACCCCCCCAAAACCCCAATGCATTCAATCCCCCAAAAAAAGATCCTCATCTCTAAACTATATGAAATAAATTGCCTAGGTGAACACTGCCTTGACTGTAATACCAGCAATGTAAACACACCAAAAAACACAGCAGCACACTGCAGACACTAAGACATAGATTAACAGTGAATATATTATGGATAACATGCATGGGAAAGTGCGTGCCTCCATTTTGAACTTGAACTTCACCCATCCAGGTAAAGCTGTTTTTAATCAGGACAGAGTATAGTTGGAACCTGTATGGCCTCTTGAACCTTGAGACCTAGTCTGGGCACCAGGGGTGTTGCTAGGGTCCTAAAACATCCAGGGCCCAGGCCCTTTGTGTTATGTTTTGCTCAGTAGGGCTGCATTCACACGGCTTTTTTCACACCACATTTTTACAGAAAAAAAATTATGTTCCTGTCACTAATTTTCTAATTCCATATAGATCCTGTCCGTCACCTCAGCAGTGCACTGTACAATGAAAATCAGCACTGACAAATTTGCTTTTTCAAAAGTGCTCACCTATGTATGACAGTGTAATACCTTATAAATAAGTCTCCAAAAATACACCTATACATGGAACAAATATACCATATGAATGATTGTTACGAAAAAAAAATACCAATACCCAAAACTATTACTACTTAAGGATCAAATAATACTGCCAGACCCTGACCAAACGCAACCCCCACATGTGACTATCTATTGTACACAGGCTCTAAAGACGTATATTAACGCCATACAGTGACCATATAGTGGTAGATTCTAGTTGTATGTAGATGCTCTCCAAAAATATAAGTGATTACACTGAAGTTACATCTAATGACTTACAGGAGACATCTTCTCTGATCGGAGTCGTTCACTTTCCCTTCTCCATCCAGCCTAGACCACCATAATGACTTCTCCCAGCCACGACTTGTCTCTGCAGAATTTACCACACATTTTAGAAGTCTCACTTTTCCAGCACATATATACCTACCTACCTACTGGGGGTTTATATAACTCCCTTTCTAATGGGGGTTTATACAGGAAAGCATGTTGACACCCCATCCACACAGAAACTGGCTTTTCTATGATAGAAGAGCCAGGTGCCTGTTGTGGGAGGATGGGGAGTCACCCATCTTTCCTTTATAGGCCGGCATTAGGTAGGTTTATAGGCCCCCTCCCGGTAGGTTTATAGGCCCCCTTCCGGTAGGTAGGTAGGTATATAGGTCTCCTCAGTAGGTAGCCATGTTAAACAAAAAAATCTATGAAAAAGGTAAACAATTTATTTAGCAATGTGGATACAACCTCAAATGGAACTGTATAAAAAAATAAACTATTGAATAGAGGATCAACTCAAAAGAAAAATATAGAGGTATGCACAACAATAATATAACATTATAGTGCAATAATACCGCAATAAAACCCTCCAAAATGAGTGATCAATGTGACATAGTATGCATACAGACCACCGTGCGTCTTTGTCAGCGGGCCAGTGAAACACACGTTGGCTCTCAGTGCCTCGACTTTTGGTCTGTATGCATGCTATGTTACATAGGGCCCTAGTATATATAGATAAGTAATAGGGCCCCCCAGAATATATATAGATAGGTAATAGAGTATATATAGTAGGTAATAGGGCCCCCAGTATAGCTAGGTAGGTAATAGGGCCCCTAGTGTAGATAAGTAGGTAACAGGGCCCCCAGTATACATAGACAGGTAATAGGGCCCCAAGTATAGATAAGCAAGTAAAAGTGCATATTAAAAATAAAAAAAAAATAACAGTACTCACCTTTCTCTCACTCCCTGAAGCTCCCGCTGTTCTTTGTCTTCTTCCCGGGACAGATGGGGTGATATCATCATGGTGCGCAGGCAGTGCAATGACGTACTCACGACGCCTGTGCCGGATACTCAGGAGGGCCACAAGCCTGAGGACACACATATAGTTGAAGCTCGGAGGTTTTCACCGTGACCGTTGCTTGGACCTCAATTTGCTTGAATGCTGCCAAACCCAGACCCTTCACTTGTTTGACTACACCTATTGCTTTCTCCATTTGTTCTGTATACTAGGCATCAGCCATTGTCATGGAAGACTATCCTGAAGGTACGAACCCAGAAGAAGTCTACAGTCCAAGCTCTTCTGTGGGGTTAAGGGTGAAGATGAGGGATTTCTTAGACTAAGCTTTTCAGCACCGCCATTTGGCAACCCCACATGTAACTCATCTAAAAATTACATTGTTTTTAAATAAAAAAGTATTTTTTTTAATGTCTCATTTAATCTATTAACAAAAACCTTCAGTCGCAAGATCATTTCTAGTCTGTCTAGATAAGACATTTAGTAATATATCAATAAAAAATGTTGGGGGCATGAAGACTATAGGCATAGAAATATCCCCTATAGTTCCCTTAAGTTAAAATAGTGTAATAGACACTTTCTGTGGTGGCTTCATTGGAGCTGCATGGTCTGCCTTTCTGATATGTATGGCCTTTCAGATGGGTTTCAGACAAGGGAAAACCCTCTTTTTTAGCTGCAGGGCGTTGCCTGACCCGCTAATGATATTCCTTATATGTGAACATATGAAGAACATACAAACCTGCTTAACATGTCCTCAAAGATTAAGCCTTAAATATGTTAAGAAGTTCCAAATATAATAATTTACTTTATTTCCTCTTGCTTTATTAAAGAACTTAATTTTTTTTTTGCTATTGAACCCATTATTATAGCCAAACTACATTTTGTCCTGAGACAGGTAGACAAATCTGAAACATATCCGTGACCTCACTATTATAGAAGGCAGGGGTCATAACAAATATTTCTCCAAACAATAATGGACAGTTGCCAGACACAAACCGTACCCAAAGATAATGGTTAATTGTTATACTTGTATTTTGCCAGCTGTCACAGTACATAAAGTGTATTTCCTGACAAACGACATAAAATCTATTTCCAAAAATAAATGTTCTTTCTTACAGCTTTAAAACTTTTATAACATTGTTGTTGTAAATTGCCAGATATCACAAGAATAATAGCAATCTGATCTTTCTGTAACACAGTAGTGTGTTAGCACACTTTTCCTGCAACATTTTAATGGAAGTTTTATAGCCGTATTATATGCCACATGGAGACTGTTCATAATGCAACCTCTATGGCATCCTGCTGGCCTTAGTTGACCTCTTCAGATCACAGCCTAACATGAAGCCATGTCCTCAGTACAGGTCACTGCCTCCCTAATTAACACAGAAACAGAATTAATGTTAATAGGGTCTACTTGATAAAGTATAGGTAGTGCCCAATATACTAATGCACATTTAGTCAACAAACAGCTGGTCTTGGAAGTTTCTGACTAAGGGAAAGGATGAAAAATAAAGCTTTTTGAAGGTCATTCTGTACCGATTCAGTCAAATGAATATACCCATAGAGAGCCTTCTACCTAGCCCATTCATATAGACAATAAGCAAGGACAATCCTGTGCATCTAAACAATCAATACTTCCCTTGAATTAGGTAGTTCTCGATATCAGCATTAGTTGACAACAAATATTTTGGCATATTTACTAATCCTGTGCATTCTCTGTAAACTTAGACTAGACAGTCTAAGAAAGCCCCAAATTTAATACAGTGGCTCATGCTTTAATATACAACTGATATATTTTTAGACAATACTTTCAAACTTTAGCTGCAAACACATTCATTTATGAACAGAGGAGGGGGGAACAGAGGCAACAAGATAGATACAAAGATGTTGTTGAAAGCTCTAATGTTATATCTCACTCAGGGCTTAAATCACAGATTACATTGTTTAATACTGTTGTATTATGATTAGAGATGGGCGAATTTCTCAAAGATTCGATCCGGCTGATTCGTCAAATTTTTCGGAGAATTTATTTGGGACAAATCGCGTTAAAAAAAGTTATTTCTTGGCTGCATAGAGCCTGTATGGTGTTGTAGAACATTGTGCTGTGCAGAAATATGCATAGGGAGCGTAGTTTGGTAGAATCGCTTCACATTTCACTTATCTTGGCAGTTACGGGGTCAAAACTGACCAAATAACTGAAGTGGGAATACAGTCTGACAGGGTAAGTCAGCGCCAGCTAGAAAAACCCGAGAAGAGGGCCAAGATCTCACTATAGCATCGAAGAGCGCACTCCTTGTACACCATCATTAGATGATTCCACAGATTATGACAGAACCTGTTCTGTTAAATGCTGATACATGTAGAGCTACAAAGAGTTACTTTTTTCAAAAATTTTGGTGAACTATCTTTGAAATAATTGGGGTATTTCTAAATATCCCAAACATCTCCTTACGGGTTTTATTTTTTTGGGGATATTGTTCTCTCGCCAAAAGTTATTTTTTTCACTTAAAACTAAAAACCCCTTTTAAAATACAGGGGGTAAAAGTAAAACTATTCAAAAGTGAACGGGCCAAGGACCAAATGGGGGCCCCAGGGCCCTGGCAACATTATACAGCATCCCCCCGGCCTAAAAACATGCTCAGAGTGGTGGTCCATCCTCCACAGCAACAGCAGAAACCCCTATGGCCCCAAAACCATTTCACCAGTCAAGGCTCCACCACCTTTGCTAAGGGAGCTGCGTCTTTCCCTCTCCCCCGGTCCAGTGCTCCTGCCCTCGCCTTCATTCGCCAGCAGTTGTTCCCCGGGCATTCCAAGGACAGCAGTATGTCCACCCACCCTAGGGCCCGAAGTTTACTGTCCCTGCCCAAATTGGGGTGGTACTGCAGTCAAGTGGCCCCCCCTTGTTACCCCGGGGAAATTTCCTTTCCACCCAAAATGTGGGGGGAACTCCCCTTTTGTCAAAAAATCAGGCGTGGATCACCCAAAATTTCCCACACCATCCTGATGCACAGTTAATCCCACCCGCCTCCCCCCAAACCTTGACAATGAGTTGGATTTTTCGGCACTGCCTCAGCTACTATTCTGATGCTACCACCCCCCAATCCACCCATCTGCTCCCACTCCCCTTTTCACCACCCACCCTCTTTACCGGGCGGTATTGCCCCCAGCCCCACTCTTCACGGGGCCATTATGTACCTTCTGATGTTTTTTTCCACCTCCCACTAGGTCTCCCACCCTGCTTCTGCTGCCCCTCCGGGCTTTTCACATGTCACTTTGGTTTAATGCTGCCCCGCCCCCCCTTATTCCCCACCGCCCCCTCTCAAAATTATTCATTGTCCCACCTCCGCCGTGTGCTGCTTTTTGCTGCTGCCCCCTCCCCCTTTTAAATTTTGTGCCTACTAAGCTGCTGCCACCCCCAAAATCTTCTCCACCGGGGCCTATTCATGCGCTGCCACCTCCACAATCTGTCATGTGCCACTCTGAAAAACATCATGCTGCCCCAAACTGGCCACCCTCACACTCGACCACCCTGTGGTTTCCAAATGCTGTTTCCACCCTCAACCGCTCTATGACATTGATACTGACACACCAAAAGCAACAATGTATCACCTGGACCAAAACCAACACATATCAAATCCCATAAACAGGGTCCAGAAAAAGTACAAAAAAAAATTTAAATAATTCATCTTTTTGAAGATTTTAAAAATCATACTTTAAAAAAAAAAAAGTATAAAAACCAATGTAGGCAATGAGAAATAACACACCAGGCGTAAAAAATCCACTGTAAATAACATGATAAAAAAAGTGAAGTGATCTAATACAAAAGGAACCAGATTTAAAAAAACAAAAATTTCAAAGGCATATTTTGAAAAAAATCCTTGATTCGCCAATGTTCTAAGTCAATAGTGTCAATATATTAAAATGACCTATATGTGTCAGAATATTCAAATAAGGGGTCGTAAATCAAAAAAAGTACACCCAAAAATAATTCCAGTGACTATAGTATAGACCAACAACCAACAAGAAATAGATAAATGTGTATACCATAAAGGACCAAATGAGTAAGAACTAGCTATGAATCAAAGGTAAACATCCATAGGGTAATTAAAAAACGGCAAATACAAATTCCCGACACATTTCATTTATATTGCTTCTTCAGGGGGAAGCAGTATATTTGGGTTAGCAAACTGAGGATTAAACCCATTGAAAGCACAATACGATCAAAGGGAAAGGGGAAAAAGTCATGAGCCGAAAATTTTTGCCGACACCCCTCCACTCTTTGGGGGGCTCTACAGTATTACACTAAAAGAAATTACCCCAATAATATAAATTAACCTTTTCACGATACCCCAAACCCCAAAACGAACTTTTACTGGTTTGAGATGGTTTTATGGAAAAAAATACACACACTGATTTTAAAACAGAGTTCCCCCCAATAAATGAAAAAAATTAAACCCTTTTCCACAATAGCAATACCAAAATAAAAAAAGAGGAAAAGGGTGAAAAGACACCACTTTTGGGATTTAAAAGGGATTTCCCCCAGTAACTCTAAAACAAAATTTTTTACAAAGGGGCAATCAGTGCAGCTACATAGAATGCTTGGCATGCGAGACACTGCACAAGTGGCAGAATTTAACATGGCTGGCCCATTTTTAGGGGTTTCATCACAGAACTGGGTAGCTTTCTGACTGGCTCATGTCTCAATGATTGAGGGCTTCCTTTTTTCCCCCCAAGTTCCACGAATCGCCATGAACTTTGCTTTGGTTCAAATTACATTTTTCCCGAAAAATTCAAAAAAATTCCCCCTTTTTGTGTTTTTTTTTTTTTTTTTGTTTTTGTTTTGTGTGGGTGTGTGTGTTGGTTTTGTGTTAAAGGGGGGGTGTAATAGAGAAGCAGGGGAAGCAACCTTTAGAGGGGCCCCCTGCCATCCCCCCCCAAAAATGAACTTTTACCGGGGACTTTAAAAATATGAGTTATAGTTTAATCTCTACAAAAAATCCCCCCTAAAATAAATAAACCAATTTTGTCTACTAAAGACCAAATTACACTAGTTGGACAAAGACCCACAAGTTATTTAATATACCCCTACAAAAACTGAATAAAGATCGATATGGAAACCCAAAATTTCTGATACTGGACATTACGGTTTAAAATTTTAACGGCCGAGCTTATTTTCCAATACAATCCAATAGTGGTGATACAGTGAAACACTCGGAATGATCTTATCCCTACCTGAAAAATTTAGGTAATTTTTCGGCCTTGCAATTTTTTGTGATTTAATTTCCGTTAAGCAGGATCAAGGGCTGTTCCTTTTGAGTTATTTTTTCCCCTTTTCTTCTGCATCCAATCCAGATATCCATGATTACTTCTCCTGTCCCAGCAGAATTTTCACAGAAATATCTCAGAATCCTCACTTTTCCAACACCACCCTTACTGTCTCCCAATCTTACAAACCCCCCCATGGTTTTAAAAAGAGGTACATGCCATACCCTCAAACTTGTCAATTTTTAAAAGGGGCCAATGGGGAATTTGAAGCTGCATCACATCTTTCTTTTTAAGCCACACCCCCTTCAAAAAAGGTATCCCACTACACCAATTTGAAAATGGCTCGGAAGAAAACTAATTGGGGGGTTTTTGGCATCATCCAGCCTTCCTCGCTTTGGAGAGCCTATTCAGCACAAAAGGGCGGGGAGATGCTGCCAAACTTGCCGAACCAAAACCCCAATCCTTTCACCAATATTCCACCATACTATTTTTTAAGGGAAACCCCATTCACACAGGACTCGCAAACTGTATATTACCTTAAAAATGACCATATAGGGGGTAGATCCCAGCTTACACACAACTCTGCAATTTTTAAGTTTTACAGGTCAGAGACAGACCACAGGGGCGGGAACCAGGGAAAATCCTGCCCCCTTTTCCTACCCTCTTTTGGCCACTGAGAGAACTCAGGGGAAAAGAAAGGGGACAGCAGAAAAGGGGACAACTCCTGCCTCCTGCAGCCTTTCTTCTGCTTCTTGCAACCTGTCTTTAGAGGGGGCAGCAGACAGGTTCCAGGGGGCAAAATAAACCTTACTCATTTTAGGTCAAAGGAAAAAAATTTTTTTATACTTCCCAAACCCAGAATAATAAGAAAAAATTTTTAAGGCTTTTTATTACTTTCTCCAAAGCCAAAATTTCATACATTTCATTAGTTTGGTAGCTTGCCCTTGTTTAAAGGGGTCAAGCATTTTTGGATATCCTTCCCACAAGCTTTTTTTACAAAAGTTTTTTAGGAAATTTTTGGGGCCCTTTCTCCTGACAGAACTGTGAAAATGAGCCAAGTTTGTAGGTTGCCTTCTTCCCCCTGCCTTTTCAGCTTTGCCCATAAATTTTTAGTAGGATTAGGGGTCAGGCTTTGTGATGGCCCCTCCAAAAACATTGACTGGTTATCCAAAACCACTTTGTAACCAGTTTGGCAGACTTTTGGGTCATTGTCCATTTGGGAAGACCCCTTTTCACCCAACTTTAACTTCCTGTTGAGGCTTGAATGTTTTCTTCGTATTGTCGCAAATCTTCTTTCCTCTGATGCCCCTTCATTTTTTGAAGTGCACCATTCCCTTCTGAGCAAAAAAAAACCCCACAACTTATCTGCCCCCCCTGTTTCACAGTTTTGGTGGTTTCTTAGGTTACAAGCTTTCCCCCTTTTTCCCCAATGTAACAATGGGCATTATGGCAAAAGTTCAATTTTGGTTTGTCAACCACAGGACATTCCCCCAAAAAGTCGGTCTTTGTTCCTGTGTCTTTGCAACATTAATCTGGGTTTCTTTTTGGAGAATAGCTTTTTCCTGGCAAGTGGGATTTTTCTTTCCCCAAGTGCAAAACCTTTATTTATCGTTGGTTAAACCCCCATCTGCCCCTTCTCTGTCCCGGCTTCCAACAACCAACCCTTTGTAATAAAAACTATCCATTTTTTTTGCTTAATTTATAGAGTTTTGTATCATCTGCAAAGACGATTTCTACGTTCAAATCCATGTGTAAGATCTTAAAGGATTTTTTTGTTTAGCTTTTCGTCCTCTTCACTTATTCTTCAGATTGGTTTTAAATCCAGGGCTGTCCCCCTCCCGCAGCGGCGTTCTCTCTCCCAGGAGGCTGTCCCCCCCCACTGAAAACTGGACATCACATTTTGTATGAAGCAGGGATGCAGGAAGGTTGTCGGATATAACAGCTCTGTAGCCTCCTGCATGCTTATGTGTGAAGCCTTCAGGCTCCACAATCTCCAGCAAGCACCTGTTATATCTCTTAGTTTACACACAAATTACACTGAAAGCCAGCAGCTTTTACTTCTGTGCTAGTGGTTTTCACCCAAATTGTACTGACAGCAGGCAGAGATCTTTTCTCAACTACAAGGACAAATGCCAGCTTCAAGTAAAGATCTCTGCTTGGTGTCAGTGATATGTGAGTGAAAACAATGGGGAGAGAAGCAATCAGCTTTGAGAGACGATCCTGCTCACCCAGTAACTACCTTGGGCTGGTAGTGCAGTGGTAGGGTTTTGGCTTTATAAGGAAGGGGTTTGGAGTTCTAGTCCCTCACAGAGTTGTTTTTTTTTCCCCCCGAAAATTCTAAACATATGTAGAGAGACCTAAAATATATATGTCAATCTCTATAATGATATATATACACATACATAGCTCCCCTACATCATGTCTCATCCCCAGAGTATATACATTGTATCACATATGTTGGAAGTGGTTGGTGTGACTACTGCGAGGATGGGACTCTATATAGGGGAGCTTTGTGTGTGTATATAAATAAAATTATAGATGTCTACACATATATTTTCATATCTTTACATATGTGTACAATTTATGAAAGAAAAAAAAAAAAAAAAACTACTGATGGGGCTTGAACTCCTAACCTCTCTCTTGCAGAGCGGATCAGCTATGTTATACACTACAGATGATGATGTCATAAGGAGGCGGGGCTTGCATTAGATCTGAGGAACAGAACGCTCTCCTTTCAAAGCAGCGCTTAAGGACTGGACCTGTGAGGAGGTGAATCAACCTCTTGGCAAAAGCCCTTTAAAAAAAGACATAAATTCCCAATCATTGACCCGGAGCGGAGATGTACATAGAGCAAGCAGACCTTGGTTTCACTAGATTTTAACAGTCAGAGGGGAGTAAACACAAGTTCGCAGCAACACAGCACAGGGGGGGTGGGCGGGCGTTTCCCGTCTGGGGCGATCCCAACAGGCTGAATGAAATGTCAGCCAGCCAATCCATGCAGGAGGCATGTTGGGGGGGGGGGAAAAATCCCGGGGGGTTCGACCACAACAGTAAAATAAACCAGAAAATTTCGAAAATTATTCCTTAAACCAAATACTAGGTAATGCAACCCAATTTCAAAACGCTTATTTTTAATGTCATGCCCAAGTCATGCACATGCAAGGAAAGGCAGTTAAGAGGAGGGGCAGGGGGTTTATTTGGGAGGCAAGGAGGAGAACAGTGAGAGGGACATGAGGGGGTTGTGTGTATTGTATCCCTTTTACTGCTTTCCCTCCTTGCCCGCCAATACCAACTCCCGCCCCCCTCCTCTTAACGCCTTTCCTTTGCATGTCACGACCCGGGGAAAGGGCAAATGCCCGACCATAAACAAACACCGTTTTTAAGACATGTAAACCAGCCCATTCTCTAAAACCAAGCACTTTGCCAATCGTAACCAAGGACTACATCCTTAATTTTTGGGCCCCCACATTTTCAACTATAATCTTCGTAGTAAGACAACCCTTTTAATGATATGTAATTTGTAAAGACTGTAGCTAGATTCATCAGTGTGTTGGCCTATGTATTCCTTATTCTTGCCATAAATAAAGAATGTCATTTGCTTATTTGTTTTTTCATGAAAGCCAAAGTATTAATCAAATAATGAGGTGTCTAAAATATCAAAAATCACCAAAAAGCAACAAACAATATTATGACATATAACATAACTTAATAGAAACAATATCAAAAGATGTCCAAAACTATTATTGCTTTAGATCTCTTTTACTTTTGCTTGTAAGTGTGAAATCCCTTTCGTGTGATGTAATGCGATTACAACATTTAACGGGTCCCGGTTTTGGCTAGTCTCCCCTGGACCCTTTTATCCCAAAGGTCAGTTTGGATTGCTGGGAGCATAGCATGAACACATCGCCATCAAGGTAATACAATGGGGAAAAAAGTATTTATGTAAGTTCTTGAACTTAAAAAGATGAGAGAGGCCTGTAATTTTACATCATAGGACCTCAACTATGGGGCAAAATGAGAAAACAAATCCCGAAAATCACATTTTTATTTGGAAAGAATTTTGGTAAATTTGGTGGAAAATAAGTATTTTGGGCACCCACAAACAAACAAGATTTTTAGGCTCTCACAGACCCGTAACTTCTTCTTTTAAAATCCTTGTCCCCCCACTCATTTTCTATATAATGACTGCGTTTAACTTGTTATAAGTAAAAAAGACCCCTGCCACAACCTAAACATACAAAATTTAAAAAGAAACAGCATGGAAATGAAAAATTGAGTTGTGCACCCCAACTGCTGAACCACATCAGAAGTAATCCAAAAAAAAATCAAAAAAGGGCACCTTGAAAGATCAAAAAAAATTTATTCCCCCGGCAACGTTTCAGCCTAAACAGAGCCTTTCTCAACAACAACAAAGGTGCAAACATAGTATATAAAGGATAATCAATCAAGTGATCAAACAATTAAGGACTACGTACAAAATAGTGACAAATGAAAAAGCACAAACGTGAAAAATATATCCATGTGAACATATATCAATTGTATACAAGATTGTGCACTTTATAATAAAGAAAGGTCCAAACGGACCATAATAAACAAACTAGTGCTTAATGATCCCATTGTAAGTGTACAGGTGTATCGAATACATAATAAAGTAATATCTCACATGTAGCGAAATCATCCGCCCACTGATCACGATGTATCTCCATGAACTGCTTCGGCGTCTAAGTTGAACAACTGGGGATGCGTCAACACACTATTAGCGCGCATGCGCACATAGAGACATCCCGTGTATGGTTACCATGACATCTCAGAAGCTCGCGCAAGCGCAGAAGATACAGACTCCGCTGATATGCACAGCAGTGTTGTGGAGCCTCGAGAAAAAAACTGCAGTGAGCACCAAACTGTAGCAACCATAACAAAGGTAGAGATAACGGTAGGAATATAAGAGCAATAAGCAATGTGTTTTTATGTGTAGATTTAATGCGCCCCACAAGAATGAGGAAACCACCACACCACAAGTCCCTAATAGAAATACTGAAAGGACAAATGGGAGCCAAAAAGAGACCGACCGGGATTACCAGACAATATCTATTGGCAAAGGTCCTGAGACAAGGGACAAATGGGAGCCAAAAAGAGACCGACTGGGATTACCACACAATATCTATTGGCAAAGGTCCACTGGATCTGATGTTCTCCTTCTGCATTTATTGTTGTGTTTTCTTTTACATTTTTTTGAGAAGGGTAGTGTTTGAGCTTTTTGTGTATGTGGATATAAATATGCTTGCATGCCCTGTGTCTTGAGTGAGGGACCTTTGCCAATAGATATTGTCTGGTAATCCCGGTCAGTGTTTTTTGGCTCCCATTTGTCCCTTGTCTCAGTAGTTTCTTCTATTGGGACTTGTGACTATAATGTGGTGGTTTCCTCATTCTTGTGGGGCGCATTTAAATCTACACATAAAAACACATTGCTTATTGCTCTTATATTCCTACCGTTATTTTCTACCTTTGTTATGGTTCCCTCCCATTTTGGTGCTCGCTGCAGTTTTTTTCTCGAGGCTCCACAATACTGCTGTGCATATCAGCGGAGTCTGTATCTTCTGCACCTGCGCGAGCTTCTGAGATGTCATGGTAACCATACACGGGATATGTCTATGTGCGCATGCGCGCTAATAATGTGTTGACGCATGCCCAGTTGTTCACCATAGACGCCGAGGCAGTTCATGGAGATACATCGTGATCAGTGGGCGGATGATTTCGCTACATGTAAGATATTACTTTATTATGTATTCGATACACCTGTACACTTACAATGGGATCATTAAGCACTAGTTTGTTTATTATGGTCCGTTTGGACCTTTCTTTATTATAAATTTGACAATCTTGTTATACCATTTGATTATGTTCACATGGAATATTTTCATTTGTGCTTTTAATATGTCATATTTTATATGTATGTACCTTAATTGTTTGATCACTTGATTGATTACACTGCCTTTATATACTATGTTTGCCCCTTTATGTTGTTGCTTGAGAAAGGCTCTGTTTAGAGCTGAAACGTTGCCGGGAGGACTAAAAAATTTTTTGGATCTTTCAAGTGCTGTCCATTTAGATTTTTGGCACAACCTCAAACAGTCACACTCCAAATTCCATTATGGAGAAGACCAAAGAGCTGTCGAAGGACACCAGAAACAGAATTGTAGCCCTGCACCAGTCTGGGAAGACTGAAAACTGCAATAGACAAGCAGCTTTTTGGGTGAAGAAATCAACTGTGGGAGCAACAAATTTGAAAATGGAAGACAAAACAAGACCATGATAAAACTCCCTCGATCTGGGGCTCCACGCAAGATCTCACCCTGTGGGATCAAAATGATCACAAGAACAGTGAGCAAAATCCCATAACCACACGGGGGGACCTAGTGAATGACCTGCAGATAGCTGGGACCAATGTAACAAAGGCTACCATCAGGAACACACTTCGCCAACAGGGACTCAGATCCTGCAGTGCCAGAGGTGTCCCCCTCTTAAGCCAGTACATGTCCGGCACGTCGAAGTTTGCTAGAGAGCTATTTAAAAAATCCAGAAGAGTATTGGGGGAAATGTCATATGGTCCAGATGAAACCAAAGTAGAACTGTTTGGTAGAAAACAACTCGTCATGTTTGGGAGAAGAAATGCTGGGTTGCATCCAAAGCACACCATACCCCACTGTGAAGCATGGGGTAGCAACATCATGCTTTGGGGCGTTTCTCTGCAAAGGGATGGGGATGACTCCCCATGTCCCCCCAAAAAAGAATAAATGGGGCCAGTACGTGAGTTTGATGAAAACCCCCTGCATCGCAAGGGAAAATTGAAGAGGGGTTTTCAGCTGACAATGATCCCAAACACCCCCGGGGCAACAAAGGAGGGGCTTCATAAAACTTTTTCAAGGTCCGGGAGTCCCCTAACCAGTCCCCAGATCTAAACCCCCCAAGAAAACCTTTTTTAGGGGTTGAAGTCCGTGTTGCCCAGGACACCCCAAAACACTTCAATTTGTAAAGCCCAATAAAAAACTCCAAAAGGGCTAGTTTTAGAAAAATATTTTTAAATTTACAAAAAAGCAATGGGGACATCAAGAATTTTTTTAAAAAATAAATTGACAGAGGGGGTTAACCAATTCCCTTTTTCAAAAAAAAATTTTCCATGCATACCCCTGGCACTTAAAAAAAGACCAAGAAAACCCCGGGGGAAAAATTTATGGTTTACAGCATAAAATAACCAATATACACCAATTTTCAAAAAGAGTGCTAGACCAAATTCAGAAGAAAGTATAGCAAAAACTAAATACGTAAGTATAGTATGTATCTATCTAATATTAACTGACCATTTACTTTTAAAATATACATAATTTAAAAAGCAGCTCAAAAGCCAAAAAAGGGGTGAGGGGGAATTTTATGTAAGGGGAAAGTCAAGGGCAAATCACAGTTTTTTCCGCAAAAAAAAAAAAAAAAAATGCTCTAAATTGCAAAAAACTTTTGGGTTTTTAAAACCCAGATGTTTTGCAGATTTTTTCAAAAGGGTTTTTCTGAAAAAAATTTCACACTATTTGGAGCACGTTGATTTCTCTGCAAATATGTTGTGAAGATTTTGGGGATCTAGCTCGTTCACTGCAGCCCAACCTGGGGAAATGTACACTATGTCACAAAAATTGACTACAAATAAAGTCCAAAATTGAAAAATAATAAAGAAACCCCAAATGTATTGTGAAAAAACTGATTTCTTACTGCACAAAAATGTAATTTTTTACACTTATTCTACAGCCAAAAGATGAATGCCGATAAACAACAGTCAAACAGCAAATCCAAAAAGAAGATTGAAATGTTCATACAAAAGTACTTAAATAAACAAGACAATGACTAGGGAACAATAGTAGCTACAATAAACTGATAAATGCACATCAGATTCATAAACTAATTCACCACACCCGACCTTTCACAAGCTGATTATTTGGGAGGTGAGAGACTGAACATTATCAGAACCACCAACTAGTTACACCAAATTATCAGTATATTTATTCGTTTATAGGAAGAATAACAGAGGAACACACAATTTAAAAAAGCTCCCGAATTCCAAAGGGAATGTTAACAAAAGACTTTTTTTTTAACTATGTTTTTATGTAAACAGTTTTTTTTAAGAATTTTTGGTTATGGTTTTTTTTTTTTTAAAAATCACTTTAATATTTTTTTATAAATTTCCCGCATTTTTTACTTTGGCCACTAACCCAATAACAACTGACACTTCCTGTCCTAAGAAAAGATTTCTCATAGTCTGCCAAATTTTCATAAAAAACAGGGTCAAACTGAAAGGGACACCATGGAATAATAACACAGAATTTAAACCTCACAAAAGGGGATACCCTGCCTCCCCCCTCCTCCCCCCAATATTTCTTCCAGGGGCAACACAGACTAGAAAAATGTCCATTTAAGTCTATGGACAGAACAGTCTTAGGGTTTCCAGTGATAAGCTGCTTAAATATCTCTCTGACGCTTTAAAGCGTGCAAACAAAGGCCAGTGGGGTAAGTGAAAAAGCAGGACTTAAAATTATTAAAAAATATTTAAAAATAATGAAAAAATTAAAAGAACATAACCACAAATTCTTAAAAAAATTTTTAACATAAAAAAAGGATTAAACAATAATTTAATTTTTTTTGCACATTCCTTTTTAAAAGGGGTTTGCCAAGAGGCCCGGTACGTCCTCCGTCAGATGAGGCAGGATGAAAAAAAATCCGTTTGGTCATGAAGCTGCCGGGGAGAGAGGGCGGGGGGAGTGAGGAGCGAGCAATCCAAGGGAGCGTCTCAAAACTTAAGTGAAATATTAAACAGTACAAAAAGTGGATTCTCAATACAGCACGCCACAGCCTCAGACTGCACTGTCAGGAGGAGCCGTATCGGCTAAGACGCTAATCTAAACAAACCCCAGAGCTGAAAGAGAGACAGAGGCACACAGCCAGAGCACAAAGCTGCATAAGGGATCGTGTGACAGGTTCACTGAAATAATCAAACTACAACTTGTGGATTCTGTATAGAAAAGACAACACCTTTTCTCCACAGCAGCTTGAAAGCTCCTTCATTTTCCCTCTGTCATCAGATAAAGCAGGGATCTAATCACACTACAACTAGTTTTTCTGTATACAAAAGAAAACATATTTCTACCCGGTGCCTTAAAAACTTCTGCAGCTCAGTCTCATCAGATAAGAAGCTCTCTCTGCGCAAGCCCGGCCAGCAGACAGCAGCTCTTGTCAGGTCGTATCTAATAGAAGCTTTGAAGTATCCAAGGGCATGTAAGGAAGGCTGTAGCTCTCTCAGACTGCAATTTTTGTAATCACATATATTTAGAAAAGTGATTAAAAACCCATTTTGGAGGATCCCACGTCAACATTACATCGTGGCAAAACCCCTTTAAGTTATTAAGAATATAAGTATTTACTAAAAATAGACATATCAAGAGAGCTGATCTGCTGCCTTTAGAGGTTATTTACCACTGCAGCTATGTAGAAAGTCTCTATGGTAGCTCAGGGTCCCCAAGATTTTATATTAATACATGAGCTTCAGGCTACACCTCTGGTGCATGCAGTGTGCACGTAGAATTCTGTGAATCAACTATGGTGAAGAAAATTGAAGATACATCCTGTACTCATTACAAATGAACTCCAAAGACCGTACTTGTGACAATGAAGTTAGTTTGTGACATCATATTTGTAAATTTGCAGAGATAACAAGAACATTCATAACATTACAGGCACATGGATTCCTGCCTTCCTGGAGCGATGGCATATTTTTGCAGTGCTTTTTGCAGACATACCTCTAAGTTTTGTGCACTCATTTCAGCAGTACAAAGTCTAAACCATTCACTGATACACAGGGCGATAAAACGACTCGTCCAAGGTGATACAGAGTCACTGAACTGGTTCTAAACTCAGATGCACTTATGCTCAGCAGAGCAGAGCTTCCTCAAATGTCATTAAAATGCTTTGCTTTCTTGGCCATTACAAATAAACAAGGAGCATGCTGTCCACAGGCTGTGGTGTCAGATGAACTTTGATGAAGCCATAGAGGGGTTGTCCAGTTCATCCAAAAAATTAATTATGAGCTACTGGTGCCCAATAAAAAAAAAAAGAAAACCAAAACTTCACCTCCTTCCTCACCTCCGTTTCAGCGCAAGGTCTCCCCGGTCTTCTGTTTAATGTCTTTTTCCGTACGTGATGTAACTGCTGCAATCGCTGATTGGCTGCAATGGTCACTTGCCTCTACATGCATCACCATTTGGAACTGTTCAAGAAGACAGAAATTAAACAGAAGACTAGGGAGAGCCAGCGTTAGAATGGAAATGAGAAAAAGGTGAGTGTATGTTTATTTTTTTTTATTTTTTTTTTAATTTATTGTGCAACGATAGCATATAATTTAATTTTTGGATGAATTGGACAACCCCTTCAAAGTTCTTTTCCTTTTGAAATAGAAAAGGCAATAGAAATTTTTTTAGGAGCTAATATAACAGTCACAATAAATCTGTTTGCATACCGCTCCCTGTAATATGCTATGCTCGGTGTATAGGAACTGCCAATCATTATAATATATATGTGGAGGGAAGAACAAAATGCAAACAAAAAATACATTATTTTGTCACAAGTCATGCTGTGGACCCCACGCTATAGAATCGATCGTATCCCCCAGGTCCCCGCTGCAGTATACTTACCTCTCCCTGCTCCTGATTCCCTGCACGCCTCTACTGTATGGCGGTGCACGTGTCCCCACTACTTAGGGTGCATGCACACCGACTTTGAAATTGAAAGGTCCAGTGTTAAGTCCTAGGCTCTGCACCTATATCTTGTTTCCAACCCCTGACTTCTCTGACAGGTCTTTGGTGCCCATGCCCATAGAGAAAGCATGTATTTAGTGTTCCTGCCATTACCATGTACCAGTTCACTTGCTCTGTACCTCCGACTACGATGCCTGCCCTGACCTCTCCATTTGTCCCCGACCACACCATTGCCTATGATTCTAGACCTCGAATACCCCGGCTGCAACTGCAAACAAGACACGTCAGGGGTAGTGACCTGGTAGTTTCCTGCCACAAAAATCCAACTGGCCTTGTGGTGGGCTCTGGTAAAAACTGTGAGGCCCCGCTCTCTGACGTGGCTTACAGCACCGCTTGCAGTGGTTAAGCCAATCCACATCCTGAGCTTCGTGACATATTTTGTACAGTGGTGACTGAAGGTCTATGTACCCTTCACTATTTTCTACATTTCTGTATAATTTTGACCTGAAAGGACATCGGATTTTCACAAGTCTATAATTAATAAAGAGAACCAAATCAAACAAATGTGTCAAGAACATAAGACCTGGTCATTTTATTGTGCAAAATAATCCAATATTACTAATCTGTGAATGGCAAAATTATGTGAACCTGTGCTGTCAGTATCTTGTGCAACAATAACAGCTTATTGGTTGCCTGGTTGAGAGGCACTGAGTGTCTCAGAAAGGGGAAGACAAGGGTAATATCTCTCCTTTCTGAGCCACTCATTACCTCTCACCCAGCCAGCCAGTAAGCTCTGCTCTGCGCTGAGGAGGGGAAAATACCCAAAAACAGCTGTATGCAGATGACTGTTACTGGCTTAGCATGAATACTTTTCACTTTCCAAAACTTGGCTACATCCAATACAGGGCACCAGAGCTGTCAGCTCTCTTCCCATAATGCCTTGTTATATGCAAATGTCTGTGAGGTGCAAAAGGCAATTTTAAACTCTCACACACCTACATGGTGCCTCTCCCCAAGGAGAGATATTCCTCTCTCTAAAGTTTCCAGTAATTTTTCATGAGTCCTGTACACTGGCTTGGAAGTATTTTAGCCCATTTTTCTGTACACAGCAGCTTCAATTCTGTTATGTTGGTGAGTTTCCTCCCATGAACTGTTCACTTCCTGCCACAACATTTTCATTGGATTAACTTTAGGACTTTTATTTGACCATTTCAAACCTTTAACTTTATTCTTAACCATTTTTGGTAAAAAGACTTATGTGCTTAAAGTCATTGTCTTGGCATATGAACCACACTCCTGAGATTCAGCTCACAGACAGGTGTCCTGACATTGCAATTTGCTGGCATATTTTATAATTTATTGTTCTATTAATGAGGACAAGCCATCCTGGGCCAGATACATCAAAACAGGTCCAAACTATGATACTACCTGCACCGTGTTTCACAGATGGTATGAAGTTTTTTATGCTGGAATGCAAGGTTTTCCATTCTCCAAACATAAGGCTTCACATTTGCCAAAAATCCTTATTTGAGTCTAATTTATCCACAAAACATTGTTCCAAAAGCTTGGACAGGTGATATTCAGCAAATTGTAGATGGACAACAATGGTGTTTTTGGAGAGTGGCGGCTTTTTCCTTGCAATTCTGCCATGCACACCATTGATGTTATATGGCTTCCTAATGGTGATCTCATCAACATTAACATTAGCTAATGTGAGAAAAGCCTTAAGTTGCTTATAGTTTAACTTGGGTTCCTTTGTGACCTTGCAAAATATGATATGCTTTGCTCTTGGTGTGATCTTTGTTGGTCAACCATTTCCCTACACTGGGGAGAGGAGTTGTTTTCACCGGAGCCCGCCGCAAGGCAGGACGGACTTTGCCACAGGGAATCCCCCAGGTGGCTACCCCCGACGCAGATCCCAGCGGTGATAGCCGAAGCAGGAGGTGTAGACACCAACACAAACACTACCATGTACTCTACTTAAGCACGATGTATAGGTGTAGAGAACCCTGATATAATGGAATGAAGTTCTGGGTATACCAATTTCAATTTAAACCAAACAACTACAGGTATAACACATCGAAAAAAGATACATAAAACATAACTTTTAATCAGAATTAATAAGAGTTGGGAAAGAAAACGAAAAAACACCCTCACATATAACATATCAAGGACATGTCTACCTCAAAAATGGGGAAATCGCCCCAATAAGGGCGCCCCCATTTTTGAGGTAGACAGGTCCTTGATAGGGTATATTTGAGGGTGTTTTTTCGTTTTCTTTCCCAACTCTTATTCATTCTGATTAAAAGTTATGTTTTATGTATCTTTTTTCTAGGTGTTATACCTGTAGTTGTTTTGGTGTAGACACCAAGCCAACTGGAGCATGGAGCCAAAGCAGGGATGAGCAGGCTAGGCAGAAACAGTGCGTGGAGGACGAAGACCAGCACAATGGACGAAGACAAAACCGTAAACGGAGAGACAAAAGGGTTTGCTAGAGAGCGTACAAAGATGTCACTAGTGAACGGACACCAACAACTGGGCGCTGACGGCAGGAAGTGGAATCCCTATAAAGTCCGTGTCCGAACGCCATAGGTGGAAAAGGGAATACTGGCCCTTAAAATCTAGGAGAGATGCTCGCGTGCGCCCCAAGTGGCTGGCCGGGATAGTGGGGGAAGTGGCAGGAGAAGCCATAGCAGCACGTCACTCGAGGAGGAAGCAGGAAGGGGCCGGGTAAGTAGACGCGCAGCAAAGGGAGCACCAGAGGCAGCTGCGCCTGTGGTCAGAAGCCGGACCACAGCACGTGGCGTGCCAGGAGCTGGGGGCATCGGACGGCAGCATGCAGCATGACACCTCCATTTGTACATAATCTGTCTAATTGATTTAGAGAGATTTTTTTTACAACCTTTACCAGCCTGATGAGCATCAACAACTCTTCTTTGGAGGTCCTCAGAAATATCCTTTGTTTGTGCCATGATATACTTCCACAAGCATGTGTTATGAAGATCAGACTTTGATACATCCCAAGTAAAACAGTTCACCTACTCACACTTGATTATTATTTCATTGATTGAAAACACCTAACTCTAATTTTTACCTTGGAATTATTTGCTAATCTTAAGGCTGGGTTCTCGCGTCGCGTTACTGCATGTGTTTTTTGTTGAATGCAGGTGGTTTTGTAATTAACATCAGATACTTTACACTTAAGTTAATTACAAGTCCAACTGCATTCAATAAAAACTCATGCAGTAATGCAACATAAGTAGCCAGCCTATAGGTTAAGCTATTTTTACCACTCACAGATATGGGATAATGGATCTTTATCCTAATTAAAGAAATTACTAATTCTAAAATTTTTGACCCCTTTGTTTTCTTTTACTTTTCTTAATCTACTTTTAGGATTTATGTAAAAATGTGATGTAGTTTAAGGTCAAATTTATGAATATCAAAATTCGGAAGGGTTTACAAACTTTCAAACACCTTTGTATATTCTACAATTACATGTGCAGCTATTCATTAAAGGGAGTTAATAAGATTAAATAAACATGACTGATTTATTACATTGCCTTCATGGTGTTGCATACACTGGGGGGGTCTGGTTCCAATGCTCAAGCTTGGTTCCCTTTAAAAAACAGACAAGTGCAGACCAATGTATCCAAACAAACAAGTTACTTAACATTTTTTTCTCGCAGTGGTGCAACAGTCTTGATGGTTGCAGACCTCAATAGGAGCACAAAAACTTAGGGTGACATGTATGAAACTTGGCGCCGAAACACCAGTTCTAAATCGATACAGAGGAGTGGAGAGTGTGATAGTATGTATGAACCTCATAATTGTTATGCAAGTTAACTTTCCTTCAGTAAAAAGAAGGGTTTTTTGAGAGCCTCCACAAGGAACACTGGGAAGGATGCAAAGGATTTAACATATTGTGAGGAGGCAAGCATTGTAATTCCGTACTTGACTTGATATGTGTCCTACTTGATGGCCAGAATCTAAGGCGCCAGGGAATCTGTGACTATATTGTCCAGAAATCTAGTATTGCTTGGGATGAAATCTTCTCCAGAAGCAAAGCCCTTGGTCTTAATAGTTTACCCTTAATTAGGTTCAGTTTAAAGTCAATTGAAATATTTTGTGTTTTGATTTTTAATGCACCTCATCTCTGGTCAAATACTTTGGAGTTACCTGTTTTCAGTAATGAGAAATGCTTGCTATCTTAAACCTCTCATGTTGCAATGATGCATCCTTTTATTTTCTGCAACTTATTATAATGTATTTAAACACGTGTTATTGTAAGTAGATCCATAAAACTTTCTATTAAAGATATAGGAGCTCATTTATTATGATAATTGCGGCAGAATTCTGTGAAATTTGTGCCAATATACTGCTGTTTTTAACAGTGTGTCTTGCCACTGTGCCTTGTCTGACAAAAGGGGCATGTGAAAGTTACATGGATTCAGTGAAAGTGGCTTGGCTTATGAGTGCACTGATGGGCGCCAAAATTTTGCCCTACTTATTGGCATACACTCCACCCGCTAACAGGAGGTGGACCCTTAGACTAGACATACTACACACTCACCCCATTTATCAATACTGTGATAAATGTGGCACATTGTTAGGCTGTGTCTCCACACAACTGGTTTACACTTGGATTTTAAAGCACATTCAGTATTTAGAAGCCGCAAAGATCCAACTGTAAACCTTCCCCATTGACCGTAACAGAAAATCCAAGCTGTTGTCTACACAACTCGAATTTTCTGAGGTCGGATTTCAAATCGTTAATCCAGTCAAAATAATTAAAACATGTTCTAATCCACCAGAAAACAGCGGATAATAGTAGTTTTATGGCAGCAGGTGTCTGAAATACAAAAATGAAATAAACGTGACAAGAAACGAAAACTGACTGTAAAATACTGGACGGATTCTAAGTAGAATCCGAACAGTATTTTACAGTCTGCTGTGTAGACGCGGCCTTAGACTATCTAATTGAAGATTAACTCCTTAATGACTATGCACTGTCTTTTGACGTCGGGCATTTCAGGTCGTTCGTCTGTAGCGACGTCTTTTAGCGTCACTGCAGACATTGGAGTTTGCGGCTCCCAGCGCCACAGCAGAGCTGAGATCGGGGCTGTACTACACAGCCCTGATCCCAGAACAGCTCTTGCAAGCATCGGGGAGCGGGGGAAACAGTGTACAGTTTGATCAAACTGCTTATATCCAACTACTAGGGCAATTAGGAGTGCACAGCCAAGATATAGGCAATCACCAAATGCACAATCCAAAAACAAAAAAATTTAGGTGGATATACTCAAATTTGATCAAACTGACTAAAATCCTTTATTTTTTACATTCAGAAAAATTATGTATTTGAGATTTTGATTTTTGCATTACAGCCACAAGTGTCTATGTCAGTTGTGAATGAATATTGCTACCAATATGTACATTAGAAGTGTCTGCCTCTATCTTGGCCATGCTCTCCACCCAACTCCCTGCCTGAGGTCCTTATAATTAGTGTGAATGGAACCCATTGCCCTGAATGTATTGTGGCTTTAGCTCCATTGCAAGGTATTAGAGTTAGTGACCAACCTCATGAGGTCAACTTAGAGTGATAGATATGATTTGATTTTATACATATAGAAAAATTAGCAGTAATACAGTTAAAATGTTCAAGTAAATTAATTTTATGGGTTTTAGTGCCTACTAGTATTGCTGAATTTTCAGTATTTTAGAGTCACTGTCGGCACTAGGGTGCTACCATGGCCTGGGCACTGGCAGTGATACTTCAGATATATGCGACTTCTCTGGGTGCGCATACAGCTGAATTCCGAGTCAGCCCACAGCGTCCAGGCGCTGCCATGGCCCGGGCGCTGTCGGTGATCTCTTCAACTGTATGCGACTCCTGGGAGCCTATGGGGGTCATATGTCTGCCTATACTGCCTATGGGGGACATATATCTGCCTATAACTGCCTATGGGGGCGTATACCTTCCTATAACTGCTATGGGGGACATATACCTGCCTATAACTGTCTATGGGGACATATACCTATCTATAACTGCCTATGGGGGCGTATACCAGCCTATATCTGCCTATGGGGGACATATACCTGCCTATAACTGCCTATGGGAGACATATACCTTCCTATAACTGCTATGGGGCACATATATCTGCCTATGGGGGACATATACCTACATATACCTGCCTATAATTGCCTATTGCTGCCTATGGGGGACATATACCTGCCTATGGGGTACATATACCTGCATATGCCTGCCTATGGGGAACATTAAACTGCTTCTACCTGCCTATACCTGCCTATGGGGGACATTAAACTGTCTATACCTGCCTATGTAATTTTATTGGTATCCATTTTCATTTTTGAAATTTACCAGTAGCCGCTACATTTTCCACCCTAGGCTTATACTCAAAGTCAATAGTTTTCCTAGTTTGTGACAAAGTAGTTGGCTT
>JAODAL010022280.1:0-65113 GCA_025379985.1 Phyllomedusa bahiana | reverse complement strand
AATTAAAAAATTCAAAAAAATTCAGCTATCAAAACTAAAACAACCTTAAAAACATTTAAAAACACAAAATACCCCCCCCAATACAAATATTGGGACACATCCCTCACCCAATTTAAAAACAGAAAATTGGGGAAAGACGCATAATAAATATACACAAAAATCAAATGATCAAAAGATACAAAAAGGCATAAAAAAACTAAAAAAACAGACCTAATACAAGACAAAAATGTCCCAAACCAGCGGCAGAAAGCGGGCGGCGAACGCTGTCGAGGTCAATACCCTCCTTGGTGACATATCCACCACTTTGGTAATAAATTGAAATATAGGTTTTTGTATTTTTAGCATGATTTTTTGGTTTGGTCATTTTTATTTTTTTGATCACTTGATCTGTTAGTGTATTTTTTTAAAGCGTTTTTAAAATTTACTGTTTTTTAAATTTTGGGTGAGGGATGTTCACCAATATTTGTATTGGGGGGTTTTTTTGTTTTTTTAAATGTTTTTAAGGTCGTTTCAGTTGTGATAGCTGTATTTTTTGGAATAAAAATCTTTATATGGTATATATTGGAGAGTCATACTTCATATTGGTTCAAGAGGACAGTTCAGCCTATTAGGTGAGGAAATCACTTATTGGCAAAACCCCTTTAACAAACAATACTTGACCATCACTTTTACTCACTTCATGAAAACTAGTTTGTGTTGTGTCCGTAACTTCCCGTCTTGTGTGCAGCGAAAATTTACCAAACACTGTCTGACCATGGAGGAGGGTGGCGATTCAATTCAATTAGCACCACACCTCCACAAATGCTGGAGAACTACAACTTTGAGGGCTGTACCCCTTAGGGTCCCCATAACCCAGACATAATTACACTTCAATGTTCAACTTTTATTTGTAAAGGGCCCAAAAACTGTGACTGGGATTAAAAATTGCTTAGGTTAAACCAAGTGCCTAACAGTGTTTGTTGGTGCACAGTGATTTCTCCGGTTGGGCCGAGACCACCAGTATCCTCTGCATCAGTATGAACTGAGGCTTCTGAAATTCCACTTCCTTTGCTGTCCTTTACCACTGCTTATTGAGTGGGGATATTGCAACATTTTATATAGCCTAACAACTAAAGGCAGATATCAGGTGCCCTAACGGTGCAACCACATGGCAGTGGTAAAATGACGGTCAGATTCTGTTTAAAAAAAATCCCGACAATGTTTTTTTTCGTCTTTGGTGGGTTTACTACGTTTTTCAGATTCAGTCGCCCCTCCTTAACAATTAAGCAGTACAAGGTGTGCCCGAAAAACCAGGCGGAAGAATTAACATGTTCCAAATTTTTGGGATTTTTTTCAGATTTAAAATCCAAGCTGTGTAGACTACAGCTCGGATTTTCTATTCAAGTTTATGGGGATGGTTTAAATCCGAAAACAATGCCATGGCTTACCCAAGGCATGTTCACACGGGTTTTAAAATTTGGGGCTATTTTTGGGCGTACTCGGAAAAGGGGCGAAATACACCCCAGTCATTATGGTAATCCATAGTTCTGAGAACTATGGCTTACGCCTCCTCTCCCCGCTCGCACAATACGCTGTGGGGGGAGATAAGTGACGTGTCAATTATTCACGGTGTTAATGCGACGCAAGTAATGAATGTCTATGGGGCCGGCGGCCCCGCCGAACCACGGGAGCTCCCGAACACTCGGCGTAATTGCTGGGCGCAATTACGCTCCACAATTATGCCATGTGAACTTAGCCTAATAGGTACTACCACATTCTTTAAAGGATCAAGCAGACCACTATGATCCTGGAATCAGTCCTTCCATAATGTAATTTAAGCACTGCCAAAAACAGGAGAAATGACAAAAGAAATAGATAACAGGGTGGCTTTTTGCCCACATAAAAAGCAACACCCCTCCCAAAATGGTCTATAATCCAGAAGAAGCGCCTCTATTTCTCAACTACCCCACAACTGGTACAGGTAAGAAATGAAGCTCAGCTCCTTAAAGTCTGAGGGTGACCCCATCTTCAAAAACGGACATTAAATCCCTCTTTGCAGGACCCTTCTGCAGGTTTGATACCGGTTGGATTACCATTGTGCTTTGCACAAGCTTACATATCTCAACCTACATCTTTGCCAATTCTTCACCAAAGTTCACTTCTACCCCAGCCACCCACTGGGCAAGTAAACTGCGGTGCAGCGCCATTCAAGTGTAATAGGCTGTCCGTAGTCCCCTGTACAGTCAGGTTGCCAGGAGTGTCGCTGTGCAGACACCACAGAAGTATCAGTGGGGGTCCGAAGGGGTCGGCCTCACACTGACCATAAAACGATGCCACAGCTTTGCTATAGGCGATGGAAAGAAGAGCTTACAAAGACTGACCTGAATCAGAGTGCTCTCCCTTAACTACATTGTTTCAAACATAGAAATATAACATTTTCCATGATATGATTAGCAAGAACCCCCAGATCTCCACAATGATAGGAGGAAAAATAAACTTTGGGGACTGATTCCACTACTCTGGGCAGATTCTAAAAATTCAGTTTTTGGCCAATGTTATTTTAAAATGTATAGACTACTGTAGCATGCAAATCAAAAAGAACTGAAGAGCATACACACTATACACAGGGGTTGCTGGATTGCAGCCACTTGCTTACTAATATGAGAAAAAAGTAATATATCTATGAACAGCCAAAACTTGGACAGAGAACGGATAAAATGTTTTTAAGCTACTTTTCTCCCACTGTTCATGGTCGAATCTACAACCCCTGGCAAAAAAGTGACACTCGCCACAATGAGAGCGTCATATATTTGTTTTTTTATACATTATAGCAAGCACGTATGACACAAAACAATGTTTAATAGATGAACATTCAATTCTGGGTTCATGAAAATGAATGAAAGTAAAAGATTTTTATTAATAAATATAGATCACGTCTCGGAATACAAATACTGACATATCTAATAACGCAAATTAGTCTGATATTAAAAGTGCCCACAAACCTCCAGGTGCTTTCACACGGAGAATTGGTTGGTACATTTTTTGTGCAGAAATGTACAGCATTTAAGGGGTTGTCTCACTACAAGGATTGCTTTTTATGTTAAAGATCTTGCAAAAACAAGTCACTTTGCCATATATGTCCATTAACATTGTCCTACCTATTCTGAGATAACCCCTCTTGTATGGGCTGCATCAGCTCCTCAGGTCACTATAGCTACAGACCTGTTGGCTGCCAGGACTGGTCAATATAGCTACAGACCTGTTGGCTGCCAGGACTGGTCAATATAGCTACTGACATGGCTTCTACTGCAGCCTAATAGAAGCCAATAAACAACCCCCGGAATTCAAAATGAAACCAAGAAAACAGGACTGAGGTAAGATGAATCAATGTAGTGAGACAACCCCTTTAGTTCCTGTGCAAACGTATCAACGCGTCAAAAAGCAACAAATACGCTCTGTGTGAAACACCTTTAGGGGCCGTTCACAAAGCGTTTTTGGATCCATGTTGGATCTGAAAATCGCATCCAAAAATGCAGCGTTGATCGGATTCTAAACGGATCCAACAGGCAGCTGCGTGTTTGGATGCAGCAGGATCGCACCCTATAGTTTTAAATAGGGCTCCTGCTGTGTCTTTCAGAAAAAGAATGACATGACAATTCTTGGAATGGATCCAAAAAAACGCAATGAGACACGCTTCGGAGATCACTCGCGTGAACACCGATGTGTGTTTCAAGTTAAAAGCAATGTAAAATCACATTGCTCATTACAGGATACCTGTTTGGGTCCGTTTGGGGTCTGACAGACGGATCCAAACACGCATCTAAAAGCGTATGTTCACACGGACTCAACACACCGTGTGAACATACCCTTACTGAGCTTATTAAAGAACAATTAAAAGGATTATAAAACTCCTTTAGGCCAAGTCCACACGACATGGGTTTTTTGTCGGATTTTCAGACTGATTGAAAACAGACAAGAAACTATACCCGTAGACTTTTATAGAAAATCCACCCAATAGACTACACTGAGTGGATTTTCACACCACCGACGCTGGAAAAACTCTGAACACGCACAATCTTCTGCTTTCAGATGGAATGTGTGCTGGTCAATGGTTATGGGGGACTGGCGAATCTGCAAACCTTGTCCCAAAACCATTGAAAAGCGATAAAATAGCAGCTGGATTCTTAGTCCGGGTGCGTTCACACTATCCGATTTTTGTGGCTCCCTCCCACACTTGCAGTACTGCACAGAAATTAAACCGTCTTTATTACCAGCATTGCAAACCACTCAGTAAGCACTAAAAAACAGTCAAAGGGAATTTTTTCAAAAAGTATTTCTGCTACTGCTATTGCGTTTGCATTGCTTTTTTCTACCACTCCAGCATGCAGCTATAATTATTTTTAAAAATTGCCTTGGATGTGCAGACCAATGTTTGCTTTTTAGACTAATACCAGCAAGCTTCTTTAAGGTATCTAAAACGTTTTGCAAGGTTTTACAAGTGGGTGATCAATTACTCTGTTCAGAATCTGCAAGATAATTGATCACTCACTTGTAACACCTTTCTAAACAGTTTTGATAACTGAAAAAAGCCTGCTGGTAATAAAGACCGTTTAATTGCTGTGCAGTACTGCAAGTGAAAAAACGCATCAAAAACATCACAAAACCGCATCATGTGGAAGCACCCTTAGGGCCGGTTCACATGGCTTATTCAAGCCGTAATTGCGGGACGGATTTCGCCCGCAATTACGCCTTGAGTAAGGGGAGGGCTGGGGTAGGGGGCGCTGCCCGCCGGCCCCATAGACGTGCATTATCCACGGCGCCTATCCCGCCGGGATAATGAACATGTCACTTTCTCCCACCTCGGCGTATTCGGGAGGAGAGACAGAATCCACAGTTCTCTATGAGAACTGTGGATTACCGTAATGGCTGGGCATGGATTCCAGCCGTATTGCAGCGCAGTACGGCTGGAATCCATGCCCAAAATAAGCTGTGTGAACGGCCCTTCAGAATACTTCATATGGATCAGGTCTGTTGCAGGTCCCAACTGCCCCTACAGCAGACCCAAAGAGTAAAATCCAAGTAAGGGTGGGTTCACACAACGATAATGCATACATTGTAGGTACCCATTGGGAGAAAAAAGGTACCACGGCAGATGAAGTGACGCGGCTGTCCCAGTGCGGGCTACATTTGCACTATTTCTCGGCACATGCGCTTATTTTAACGAAAATAAATAGCATAGTCAACTACGCTATTGTATCCTGCAGGAAATAGAGCAAACGTAGCCCACACTGCTGAGCTATATGATCTACTATGGAGCTGCCACAGCTGCGTTGTGGTATCTGACGGTACCTCGACAGATACCTACAACGTATGCAATAATATAGTGTGAACCCAGCCTTAATACACATTTTTTGCATGTGGACCTGGTCCATATGAGCGTACACTTGAGATGGAAATCTAACACAGAATGTGGCTAAAGATCTTAGTTGTTCCCAGTAAGCTGTGTGTAAGATTTGCTGCAGTACAAAGTGGCAATGTTAGAAAAGATAATCTGATGTCTCCCATTGTCTATCCCTATGGGTAAGTTTACAGGAGGGGTTTAAATGATGGATTTGACACAGACACCGCATCAGATTCCTTGTGGAATCAGACGGATATTAATTTCAATGGTTTTCACACCACAGATTTCAAATCTGTGACGCAGGGAGAAAAAAAAAACAAAAAAAAACCACACGTATGGACATGTCCATTTTTTCACGTGTATCCATTTTTGCCAAGGATTTCACAGCAGTTTTTTCCCCCGATTGTAAAAGTCCTGTGTGTGAACATATCCTGTAAGTGTTTGGATAGCAATAAACAATAAGCCTTGAAAATAGAAAACAACAAAACAAATGGGCAAATACAGAAGTCAATTGGCTTTATGTATGAATATGGTCTAGCAGTAAGACTGTCTCTGTTGCCCATAGCCACCCGAGTTCAGCTGTCATTTCATTTACTGCTCCGGAAAAATTAAAGCTGAGTTCTGATTGGTTGCTATGGGCAAGAAGGAAAACTGCTAGACAGTTTTCAGACCCAACACCCCATGTTTTTTTTCAGTGCCCAGAACCGCATCAAAACAAACTTCTGAAGAGGTTTTGACGAGGTTTTTAAGATGCATGTTTTTGCCGCAGTTTTATCTTGACTGGCCTACAGCATTACAACTTTACAAACCACAGCCAAAACCGCGCCAAGGTTTTGAAGCTCTCCGTCGATACCTATGGGTATTTTCATTGTTGTAAACGCTTACTTCTTTTTCAGCGCCCAGAAAAGCGTCCAAAGAAGCCTGGAAAATGCTTGACAAAACCACCTCCGAAAACGTATTGTGTGAACAACAATGCGGTCTTACGTAGGAATCAATGAAAATGAACTGGGAGCATCAGGGAAGCTTTATGGATGCTGTTTTGGGTGCGGTAACCCTAAAAACAGCGTCCAAAACAGCTGTGTGAACCTACCCTTAGGCTATGTTGAGATTTGATCTCAACTTCTATGCCAAATCCCCCCATCATCAACCTTTAGGGGTTTCCACAAGCCCATTCACATTTATCAGAAATATTTCACACAGAATTTCATCAAGGACAAACGAGTCAGAGCAAACCAAGGATCAGTCCCACTGATGACCATGAGGCAAAGGTTATGATCACACGGCTTAAAATGGGTCGTATCTCGCCCTGTATTTTGCGCCTTACTACGCAAAATACGGGGCGAGATACATCCCAGTCATTACGGTAATCCACAGTTCTCAGAGATCTATGGATCACGTCTCCTCTCCCTGCTAGCACAATACGCAGAGTGGGGAGATAAGTGACATGTCAGTCATTCACGGAGTGTACGCGCTGAGAATAATGAATGTCTATGGGGCCGGCGGGCTACAGCCCCCTCCACCCACCGAGCACACGCCGTAATTGCGGGCCAAATACGTCCCGCAACTATTGCTGTATGAACATAGCCTACTGTAGATGTAAGGCAGACATCTTGAGATTAGCATTTGAGACCACGTCTCCCGAGTCTAGGATTATATGCTCCACAGTAAAAGCCTCCCATGAGAAGCAGAGGAACATCTCCCTCCCTGGATGTGGATTAGCCTCAATGAATGTGCCTAATCTGTGACCCAATACGGTATTTCTTTCACATGGCGTAATTGCCCTGCAGTGCGCCTGAAGTACAGCCCGCAATTACAGTAAAATCATAGCACTCATTAATAGCTATGATAACCTTGTGTATTCCAAGATTCACACTGCGCAGGGAGAAAGAAGTTGCATGTCACTACTTCCCGGTGCACAAACGAAAGTGAATGGGGGCCGGACTGGAACGCTTTAGAAGTACGTGCTGTCCAGCGCATACCTCTAAACCACCTGCCGTATAGCGGTGTGCACAGCACGCGCTGCTATACGGCGGCAAACGCCGTGTCAATTCACCCATAAGCAGCTGGTGCTGTGGATACATGGAAGATTATTCTGTATAAAAGAATTTGTTGTGTGCAGTCACTCAGTGGTTAGCACTTCCGATAGGGCATACACAAATAGTTGCAATTCACCTGTAGGACTTCTGCTGTCCTATCAGCAACACATTTAACAAAACCACACATTCAATTGGACGGTCAATGGCGCCATTAAAAGCACCTATTGTCCCACAAAAAGCAAGCTGTCATATCCATGTCTATATAGATAGAAAAATAAAAAGGTTTGGTTCTTGGAGGAGGAGGGGGAAAAAAAATTAATGTACCCAAAAAATTCTGCAGTGTAAGGGTATGTTCACACGGTGTATTGCGGCATGTAGCCTGCTGTTGAAAGTGCACACTGGCTAGCGCATACTTTCAACAGCTCTGCCTGCCATTACTTTTGTTTTTTTTATGGACGCACAGTATACGCCAGGTAATATGCTAGGTTTACTTCGTGCGCACTGAAACACAATTACGTGCAGAAGTGCATGAGTCGTGTGAACATACGCTAAAGGGGTTAAAAAAAACAGGGCTGTGGAGTCGGCAAGCCGAAACCCCGACTCCAACTCCAACTCCTCAATTTCCCAAACCTCCGACTCCTGACTCCCTCATACATGGCACATGTTTAAGTAATAACTTTCCTGTAGTAAAATGGTCCCATCAAGCTGTTTATCACCTTATGATACCATAAACAAGCTATTTAGGTAGAACAGACACTGATAAGCAAAAGGGTAACAATGTTTTGATCTTTTGAACACTTGTGGGTAGAGTTGAAGAAATAGCTGTATTTGTATCCAAGTCCAGTCTGCACCAACATTGGGAATGTATGGAAGAGACCTGGGATCAGATTTTGGTCAAGATGTGCTTGAATCTGATCCAGAGCCCAGAAGGATTCAGGCAGTATTGAAAACCAAAGGTGGATTAGCCAAATACTAACAAAATAATACAAATTAACACTTTGATTTTTAGGAGCAAAACTATAACTAAGCAGATAAATACTTGCAAGTCAAATTTTTGTATTAAATAGGTAAGATGACTGTATATAAAAGTTGTAGCCATGTACAAAGTTGTAGTGGATGGAGAGATATGGAGCCTGAAAGTCACAGGTTCAAAACATTGTTACCATTTTGCTTGTCAGTGTAAAATATATTTATTGGATATGACTTTAGGACACAAAAAAAATTGTAAATATGCAAAACACTGCAGGAACATTTGTGGAGTCTCTAAATTTGTTCTGAGAAATAGCATTGCCTCCATCAGATCCTGCATACATGACCTCACATCTGATCTCATTATTCCCAGGCTAGAGAACGGCCTCTCTACACTAACTTTGGTTGGGGCAAAACGATAACCACAGGGGTAACATCTCTAACAATGTCAGGGTATAAAGGAATTGCCTCAGTCACAGTCACTTTTGATGAATGGTTGAACTCTTCTACTTCTTTGAAAACAGGTGAAAAATTTTGCTGAAATCTGTTTGCCATGGGAGCGGAATCTTTCCTCCTGGGGCAGCGCATTGCCTGCTCCATGTCATCAATTACACTCCTTATGTGATGAGGCTGAAGATATGTGAGCAGTAGCACTGGCTGGACCCAATTCCTCTTGCTCTTTGCATCAAACTAACTGGACTAACTTATTATATATTTTGGGAGTCGGAGTCGGTCCATTTTATGAGGACTCCGACTCCTGCAAAATAGCCACCGACTCCACAGCCCTGCTAGTAATGGGGTACAAGCACAGGATCATGATGATCCAAGTCTAAAATGATTCATAGCCTGAGACAATGTGAGCAAGGAATGCTGGGAACATATACATTACCCTAGAGACAACGTCTATCCAAAGACTGTTCATTTAAATACAAATCTCGAGACCTAAACAGGGCTTTTGACAGATGTCCTAAGTTTTTTAATTACTTATATTTAAAAAGAAAAAAAAAAAACTTTAATGTTTGCTTTTCACAGCAAGTGTAAATTGTTGGTGTTGGGTACTCTTTAAAGGCGTTTTGTCTCTACCAAGATTAGCTTTCAACATATTGGTCTTTACTTTAGTTAGGTGATAAACCCTTTTATCTGCACACAGAGTCCTATGATTACCTGACCACAACTCTATCTGATTAGAGCAGAGAGTGATGTCACCATGGACAGAGCTCACTCCAGGCAGTCTATCTGTAACAAGATTAGCTTTTGTTCACAGACCAGAAATGGTTTTCACTCCTCACAAGATGTGTAGCTTTGTCATCACAGATTAAATCCCTTTGTAATGTCTCAGCTAGTTATAGAGAATCTGAATACGCTAATCACTGCTACAGAACAACCCACAGCCTGACAAGACCAGAGTGCGTGTAAAGCCGCTGGCAACAAACTGCATGGTAAGAATACCTCTTTAAGGGTCAGCTTCAGATTTGTGCCATAAAAATACATGTCTGTTTATTATTTGTCATGTGAATATACCCTAAGGTATTGGCTAGATTGGCAAACATTTTTTATGAATGCAATACTCAGCTACTAAACAAATATTGTTGTGTGTCATTTCTGCAGTCTGAGTATTTGCTATCTAGCAAAAAGCTGGGCGAATATACTCTTAGCGGGAGAATCCCATAATTATTGCCTGAGGGGTGAAGTATAAACATATTCAACAACGAGACAGCTGTCATATCCATGTAGTCACATAACAGTCCTGTCAATGGTTAAAAGAAACTGCTATCTGTAAAGTCAGGGACAAACATTGGAGCATAACCAGGACCAGGCACACAGTATATAGGTAGGGTTATTTTTAATTTCTACAAAAAACGCTTTCTACTCCTACATCAAGGCTATATCTAAACAGCACTGGTTTTTGGTCGGATTTAGATTTTCAGAGGATTCAGTATTTAGAATCCGTCAAAAATCCGACTGTAACATGTTCCATAGAAAGCAATAATCCAAAAAAAAAAAATAATCTGCTCTTCAAGTCTGCACAGCACAGGTTTTTTCAGTCGGTTTTGAAATCTGGCAGATTTGAAAACTTGCTGGATCTTCTGCCAGACTCCCGAACAGTCAATGTACTGGGCTGGCGGGAAATCCGAAAACATGCAGCGTTTTGTAGCACAAAAAATGCAGTGCAGCGATGTTAAAACGCCATCGGATTTTGAACGGCATTTTAACATTGCTGGGTAGACATAGCCTAAGGCAGCGCCCACATGACACAGGACAAAATACTTGTCAGATTCTGAATTCTGAAGTGTCTTAATCCAATAAGCGTTTGAACAGCATTTTACTCAAAAAACTCAGTTTTCTTATTTTGGTTTGGATTTGGTTTTAAAAGCACAACTGAGTTTCCACACCAAAATCCAAGCACTAAGCTTTCCGGGCAGTTTTCAAGCAGTCATATTGACTTTAAGGCTATGTTCACACGGCTTATTTTGGGATGCATCTCGCCCCGTATTTCGCTAAATACGGGGCGAGATACGTCCCAGTCATCACGGTAATCCACAGTTCTCATAGAGAACTATGAATTACGTCTCCTCTCCCCACTCGGACAATACAACGAGCGGGGAGAGAAGTGACATGTCAATTATTTATGGCGTACGCGCCGAAAATAATGCATGTCTATGGGGCCAGAGGGCTGCTGGCCCTCTGCCCCGCCCTCCGCCGAAATTGCGGGGCGAAATACACCCCCACAATTATGCCTTGTGAACGCAGCCTAATAGTAAATTTTTTGCAGTTTTTAGAGTGAAATCCGACAAAAGAAGGAACATGTTGCAAGTTTTTTGCTAAAACTGTGGCTTTGAAATCCGACCTCAGAACAGCCGAGCTGTGCAGACTACAACTCCGATTTTCTATTGAGGTGTATGAAGATGGTTTGACGGTCTGTTTTTGAAAATTCAATTCTGCGTCAAAAAATTACTATAAATCCTTGCCATGTAGAAGGGCCCAAAATAGTATTTTACAAACAGACAATTCACATCTATTATCAAACTTCATATCAAAGAGATATAGTAAGGGCGCGTTCCCATGGCAAAGACCAAAAACGGTCCGGCGGAAAACCCGTTCAGTGGGGACTACTGAACAGATTTTTATCAACCTCTATAGGTAAGCATTGCAAAACCGCAAACCGTCTGAAAAACCGACCAAAATACCATGCCGTGGGGACAAGCTCTAAGAAACAGATTGTTCAAAAGTTCAGCTTTTTAGATGCAGTTATTGAAGCCAAAACAGTATGCGTCATTACTAGATTTTGACTGCCCATTGACATCTAAGGGTATGTTCACACGATGTACTGCGGCACGTACAGTACACGCCGCAGTACATCGTGTGTTTCGGGCGCTCGCATTGATACGCGTGTATTCCCGAGGCACGGGGGGCCGGCAGCCCGCCAGCCCCATAGACATACATTACTCACGGCGCGTATTCGCCTCAATTAATTAACATATCAGTTATCTCCCCGCGCATACAATACGATCGTATTGTACGAGCAGGGAGAGGAGGCGTAATCCATAGTTCTCTCTGAGAGCTATGGATTACCATAATTATGGAGCACATTTCCCCACATATTAAGCGCAGTACTCCACGAAATACGTGGCGAAATGCGCCCCAAAACAAGCCATGTGAACATACCCTAATTCTACACAGACTTTCTGGAACACTAATTGTGCAGCTGCGTGTGTGGAGAATTGACTGTCAGCATTAACCTATCCCTGTCTAGTCTTTGGAGGGTCGGCTATTAACATCCCTGCCTCCTCTCTCATCATCCTGCTCCTCAGAGGTCACAAATGCAGGGGCTCAGTGTGACCCAGCTCAACTCTGCAGTGAGTTAAAAGGGTGTATTTTCCCCCTAACAGGTGCTAATATATCAGTCCCCAGTTACAGGGGAAATCAGCAAATAAATAGATAAAAATTTCCCCCAAAGGTCTTTTTCTGACTTTAAAGGGGATAACAATATATAAAGTTAAAAAAGGTAACTTTTAGTCCTGCCCCCAAGGACCCTAAAGCTTTAGATCACCTATATATGTCTGTTATAGAACAGTGACAATTACAAAACATTTTTGCTGTAGTTTTGCTGTTAATTTTTTTTACCATTTTCCTTCATATCATAAAATAAATAAAATGTAAGAATCACAAACACGTAGCCTAATGCATTGTGAAAAAAGTAACATAAGTCGCTCAAACCCGTGTGTACTAAGGAAAATTAAAATCTGCCTGGTCAGGAAGTAGGGGCTAAACGACCTAGTTAGGAACTACTTAAGAAAAGACACACTTCTTGCTTAAAATCCATTCCTGGTTTAAAAACGTAATCTAAAAAGCTGAATGTTTGAACGCAGCCCGAGGCCATGTTCATACAGCGTAATTGGGGGGGCGTAATTACGCCCCGCAATAACGCCGTGTGGATGGGGGCCGACCCATAGACTATCATTACCAGCGGCGCTAGTAAATGACCTGTCACTTATCTCCCCCCGCGGCAGATTCGCCGAGCAGAGAGAGGAGACGTAATCCATAGTTCTCTATGAGAACTGTGAATTACTGTAATGACTGGTACGTATTTCAGCCCGTAATTCGCGCAGTACGCCGCGAACTACGGGCTGAAATACGTGTGAACATGGCCTAAGAGAAACTTACTTGCTAAGAACAATCCGAAAAATAATAAAAAAAAAAAAAAAAAATCACAATTATAATAAACGAAGACTTTAAAGGGAACTTGTCAGGCGGTTTATGTTACTCTACCAGAAAGCAGGATGTGACAGAGGAAACGAAGTTGAGCTCTGTAACACATAGGCTTCTAACATTTGAAGCAGAATCTGAGTAAAAAGTAGAGAAATACTGAACTTAAAAAAAAAAAATTAATTTTTATTTTTTTTTAAAAAGCGCAAGTCCTGCTGACCACACCTACACAGCGATTGACAGCTTTCTTTGTATCCGAGTATGTACTGAGCTGTCAATCATTGTGTGGGCGGGGTCACCGGGACTTTTTTAGTTCTAAGATTCTCTCTGCTTTTTACTCCAATTCAGCATCAAATCATACCACAAAGCTCAGCTTCTCTACCTCTATCACATCTTACTCTTAGGCCTCGTTCACACGGCGGCTTTGGCGGCCAAACCTTCGTCCTATCTTCGCCGCGGGTTTGCGGCGTGGGCGCTGGGCGTGGTCACGCCGCGGGTGGGGCGTGGTTTTGGGGCGCGGCTTGCGGCGAGGGTTTGCCCCCATGCAAATTAATAGGCAGGGGGAAAACAACGCCACCAGATGTGGCGACACCACGTGGCCACTGCGCTGAGGACTCCCTGTCAAGAATTGACAGGAGAGTTCTCAAACACGCGTGGCAAGGCCGCGGCCCCAAAGCCGCGGCCAAACCCGCGGCGTGTGAACAGTAACGCGGTTTGCCATAGTTACTAAACAGGGCACGATTTGGACGAGGTTTTGGCCGCAGAAACAGCGTCGAAACCTGTGGCCAAATCCGTCGTGTGAACAGGGCCTTATGAAGGTCTGCATACATCACCTGACAGGTTCACTTTAAACTTATAGCTGCACTGGCAAATCACTAAGCAAAAAAAAAAAAACAGTTGAAAACATAGTACTTATTTCTATATAGAATACATGAAGTGAAAACACTATTCAATCTGTCCTGATTCCGAGCCTGTGTTGTAGGTCAGAGCTGCAATTATAATCTTGAAAGCCCCAGAAGCTAAATGGGCCCGCCTAGCATGCCCTCCTGCCTAATCCCACACTGGGAGTGGAGAGATGCAATTGCAGAGTGGTTGGTTCTTAAGGCAGCAGTCTGATGTCTTACCATTTAGAACAGGACTCTGCACAACACTCTCTGGGGTGATTTTCTTGGCAACCTGACCACCCAACATACAATTGTGTCTTTCCAACAGACAGGAGAGTATGCCTGGACATCCCCTTTAAATGTCTCATTACTTCTTGCTGACCCGAAATCTATACAATGCTTGTTTTCCTGATTTGCGTCCTGTTAAATGACATCTTTATACCAGCAATGTTCAATAGTGTGTTGTAAGGGGGGTAGTAACACTGGATTATACAAGCTAAGAATTTTATGTTTCCAGCAACTCAGACTTTCCCTTAAGACATTCATACAGCAATGATGTCCAAAACCGCGCTTTTAACAACACTGGACCCCTGTTTTTGGCGGTCTGTTTTCGGATTAGCCGTTGGCTCCATACATTGAATGCCAGAAAAATTTGGCCCTGTAAAAGAATCTTAACCCGCATTGCAAATTTTAGGGGGCACGGATTTTAAAACCGACCGGAAAAAAAAACAGAAACGTGCTCTGTAGAATACAGCACAGATTTTTCACTATGCTCTAAACAGCACTGGGTTCAGTCAGATTTTCGGGAGATTCTAAATACTGATTCCGCTGAAAATCCACCGAAGACTTAGCCCAATAACCAGCAGAAATGTGGTTCAGAATGTAAATCGCGTCATCTGAACCATGTTCTCCTAAAACCAATTCTACCTAGTACCTGAAAACATAAGCTGTATCTGAAGTCGTCCCTCCCTACTGGCGAGTCCTGTGAACCAACTCAATTATCTATTCTAGACACTTGCCCGATACTCTCCTGTCCACTTCATCACAGTGCATTAGTCACATGCAACACTCATGCCTGGTACCATTCAGAAAAGACATCTACACGTCTCAGATTTCTAACCACTCCAGATGCAAATTCCACACAAATACTGAAGTGTGAACGAGGCCTAAGCTTGGAGGAACTGGTAAGAGTATAAAAAGTTCTACAACTCTCCAGGTGCCGTCACTCATATCGCAGCCATTTATGGTGTACCAATAGGACGCAGGTGTCAAACTGAGGCCATCCAGCTTTTGGGAAACTACAACTCCCATCATGCCCACTGTTATAGACTATACAAATGCATGATGGGAGTTGTTTCCCAACAGCTGTAGGGCCGCAGTTTGACACCCCTGCAATAGGACATGCTACACAAATCTACTAGAGTCCGGTCCTATCCTTTGCCCCACATGTTGAGGTACCGTATGTGAAGAATGGAGAGTCGGCTGCAGATGTCCATGGAGTCACAGAAAATCCCAAAGGAATGAATGGAAAGAGCCAGACATCCCCAACCTCCTCTTGACCCATTCTCTAAATAGCCAGTGGGTACCTCAACAATAAACGCCTCTTCTCCATACAGGTGAGGGTCTCAGAGGTGGAACCCACATTTTTCGTACATTTAGGACATATCCTGTAGGTACGTCCAATACATAAAAACCCCATTACTGTAAACGTGCATGAAATGGCCGAACACTATTATAATATAAGCTTCTCCGATAACCCTTAGGTTGAGCTGTCAAGTTGTGGTTTCCAATTTATGGCCTCACCCTCAAAATGCAGTCATGAAACAGCAGCCCTTTAAAGAATTTAAAACGGTGTTCCGACACTTACAAAATCTCATTGATAAAAATAGAAAAAAAGAAGCCTACTCACCTCTGTGACACTCCTGTTCTGTCCTGGTGGCCACCTCGTTCATCCCTGCTGTACAGTGAAGGTTCATCATTCTCATGCTATATGCAGCCAATCACAAGCCAGAATGTCATGTGCCCACTGTGGCCTGTGATTGGTTGCACGTAGCTTGTGACTAATGAACTTTTCGCGCTTCGGAGGTGAATGGGCCAGCCACCGGGGAGGAACAAGATCATAACAGAAGTGAATATGCTGCTTTTCTATTTTTAGTCATACCCCGTCAGACAAACAAGCTTTTGTAAGTCTCGGAACAACCCTTTAATAAAATGCCCACGAGAAGCTTCAAAAACAGTTGGCATCTAGTCAGATTCTTCATCTATTAGAGACTGGAGGACCACTGGAAAAAAAAATGCCGCCTGAATGTCATGTAACACGTCTCCATGTAAGCCTATAGTCCAAAAATACAGGTATGGATAATAGTTCTACATTTCATACTTCTAGCCTAAAGTCCAAGAAAAAACCTTCACACCATAGTGTCCTCCCAGTAGCTCGAGAGCCTAATGAGGCTTGCCATGACTTCTACATACTGTCAAATTGACAATATTCAGATTGAAACAACTAAGCAGTGCCAATTTGGATGGTATAACACCGGTGGCAAATTTTACGATTAAATATTTATCAGCACAATTTATGATTTCATTTTTTCACATTTAGAATTTCTCTCCTATTATTGAGCTGAACATGGCTCTCAACCATCCAAGTTAAAGGGGATTTGCCAAGAAGTGCCTTATCTGCTAAGAAGCAAAAGTAAACAAAGCATGCTGAGCTGAGAGAGAGAGAGAAAGCCAGTCAGAGCACAGAGCCATGCATAAGGATCGTGTGCAATGTTCACTCAAATAATCACACTACAACTAGTGGATTCTGTATACAAAAGACAACATATTTCTCCACAGCCCCTTGAAAGCTTCTTCAGCTCCCTCTCATCAGATAAGAAGTGTGCTCTGGGCTTGCAGCTCCTGTCACTCTGCCTGGTCATATCTAATACAAGCTTTTAAGTAACTAAGGGCAGGTAAGGCAGCCTGTAGCTCTCTTTTTTTAATCACATATATTTAGAAAAGTGATTAAATACCCATTTTGGAGGATCCCACGTCAACATTACATCGTGGCAAAACCCCTTTAAATATGGATCCGAAAGTACAAAAAGTCAGGAAGCTCAGCCTTCGGTCTGGTTCATATCTACATCTGGAGCTCCTGTCACATATTCCATCAAAAGTTACACAAAAACAGCGCAGCATGCAGTGAAAATTTCTCCGTTAAAACAGATACCACAGTGGAAACTTGACAGACACTAAAGTAGTCAACGGGGTCTGGCGAGCGTCAGCAAAGTCCATCATTAAATAGATCCATGCAATGGAGGCTCTGAAGGGAACCTACAATGCAGAAATGAACCCGGCACCAAAGACTTCTTCTCTATATAAATAACTGGTCAAGGGCTCATGGATGCCTCTTCCTGACATGTCAGTTGTAGTAAATACTATTAATCCCCATGAAATTATTCTGGAGCATCTTCTCATAACTCTTCTGCTGTTCCCGATATTCCTTCTAGAAATACATTACTGAATCAGTCAGCTGGGTGTTGACAATTTGTCGATGACATTGCCAACACTGATTGGACTGAGTCAGTATGTGCAGGACACGCCGGAATGATAACACCCAGCTGACAGATTCAGTAATACATTTCTAGGAGGAATAACAGAGGAACAGCCCACACAGAGTTATAGGAGAAGATGCTCCAGAATTGTTATTTCATGAGGAATACAATGATTTACTAGAACAGACGTGTTGCAGGTCTTCTTTAAAGGGCTGTTCTGACACTTCAAAATGCTTGTTCGTCTGGGCTGACATGATGAAAAATAGAAAATCCCACTTCCCTCCTTGACGCTTTCATTCCGTCGCGGCAGACGACCTAGTGATCTCAGCTGTAGCTGTGAACGTTCATCGCACACGTAACAGGTGCAGCCAATCGCAAGCAGCAATGTCACATGCACATGACCACTGCAGTCTGTGATTGGCTGCACCGGTCACATGAACGATAAACGTTCACAGCTACAGCCAGGATGACCAGGACAGCCACAGCCATGGAACTAGCATGCCCAAGAGTTCAGTATGAGTCTTCTATTTTTCTTCATGCCTGCACAGACGAACAAACCTTTTGAAGTGTCGGAACACCCCTTTAATGACTGGTTAAGGGGTCCCCAATGAGTAAAACCTTAAAGGGATTGTCCATTTCAAGCAAATATTCTAATGAGGCTTGATAGAAAGAAAAAAAAAAAAAACACTATACTCACCTTCATCACCTCGTTCTCCTATTTACTTTCTTCTTCCGAATGGGACATCACCGCTGCAGCATGTGCCTCTGCTCGCATCAATGGTAGGAGCTTTTAACTCCCGAACAGCGATGTAAAGGACTGGCACGTGACTGCTGCAACCAGTCAGCGGCTGCAGTGGTGACATCCTGTTTGGAGGAGAAGGTAAGGCAAACAGAAGACCGGGCAGAGCCAGAACTAGAACAGAGGTGAGAAGGAAGGGGAGTATAAGGCTATGATCACACGGGTGAAATTGGGACGTATTTCGGTCCGTATTTCGCGCCGTACTGCGCTCAATATGGGCCGTGATACGTCCCAGTCATTACGGTAATCCACAATTCTCATAGAGAACTATGGATTAAGCCTCCTCTTCCCGCTCGCACAATACGCCGCGGGGGGAGATAAGAACTCCTGAAGTGCCGGTGTAATTGCTCTCCGCAATTATGCCGTGTGAATAGAGTCAAAGACGCACAAAACAAAAAAGAATCACCTCACCGAGACTCCAGTACAACTCAATCTTTAATTGTAATATTTTTCTTAAGACAAGAAAAAGATTTTTTTAATAGATTACATCTGCACATAGGGTTTTTTTTGTGTTATTGGGAAGCACTGGCAGATTTGTTGTATGAAGTGGAAAGCCCCTCCAAAGGAGTTGTCCATTTCCTATAAAAATCAGAATCTCCGTGGACCCTGGTAAAATAAAATGAACCATACTCGCTTCCTTTTGGTCCGTGGTTCCAACACCGGGGACTTCTGCTGTCATTCTGTCACCTCCAGCTGAGGCACTCACATGGCCAGTACTGTTCAGAAGTGAACAGCTGCAAACAGTTAGACAAGTGGAGCCAGCCCATCAGCGGTGACATCCAGGTGTGTGACAGGATGAAAGCAGACAATGGGACAGCAGTGGTGCTGGAACCGGAGGATGGGGAATATGAGGGGTTTTAGATTGTGGGCCAGTTCATACAAAAATTAATATGCAAGTACTGCCCAATAAAATAAGAAAACCCTGTACTCACAACAAATACTTAGCAGATATAATCCACTGAAAGCTCTGGAGGAAGGGGAGTATATGGGGTTATTTTATTCAGACCCCGGGGACTTCTGGTAGGATTTTATAGGTGGAGGACTCCTTTAAAGACGTTTGTGCTTCCCTTTATGTTTGGTTCAATCTGGCATTTGCCTGCAGCTGCCGAGTCTGGCGTATTGCCTGGAAAAAGTTTTATGGATGTGAATGGACAATACGAAGGAAAGTACATCTCCACCATGGTTGGATTCCTGGGTTTCTAGTCTAATCAGAACCCTAGGTATCCTACCAGTGAGCCCCTAGAACGGAGGGTGTTCCCGAGAGCCCACAAACGGTGGCTGATGAGGGGGTCAGGCCTCCATCATGGTTGGATTCCTGGTCTTGTAGTCTATTCAGTTCCCTGTGTATCCTACCAGTGAGCCCCTAGAACTGAGGGTGCTCCTAAAAGCCCACAAGCTGTGACAGATGAGGGGGTCAGGACTCCATCATGGGTGGATTCCTGGTCTTGTAGTCTATGCAGTTCCCTATGTATCCTATCAGTGAGCCCCTAGAACTGAGTGTATTCCTGAGAGCCATAAGTGGTGGCAGATGAGGGGGTCAGGCCTCCATCATGGTTGGTTTTGTGTGCATCCCTTGAACTGAGGGTGTTCCTGAGAGCACACAAGCTATAGCAGACAATGGCATCAGGCTTCCATCATGGCTGGGTCCTTAGTTTATTCCGTTCCCTGTGTATCCTACCAGTGAGCGCCTGGAACTGAGGGTGTTCCCGAGAGCCAACAACGGTTGACAGATGAGGGGGTCAGGCCTGCATCATGATTAGATTCCTGGTCTTGAAGTCTATGCAGATAGCTGTGTATCCTACCAGTGAGCGCCTGGAACCGAGAGTGTTCCTGAGAGCCACAAGCGGTGGCAATTAGCGGGGTCAAGCTTCCATCATGGTTGGATCCTTAGTTTATGCAGTTCCCTATGTATCCTATCAGTGAGCCCCTGGAACTGAGGATGTTCCTGAGAGCCACAAGCGGTGGCAGATGAGGGGGTCAGGCCTCCATCATGGTTGGATCCTTAGTTTATTCAGTTCCCTATGTATCCTACCAGTGAGCCCCTAGAACTGAGGTTGCTCCTGAGAGCCACAAGCGGTGGCAGATGAGGGCATCAGGCTTCCATCCTGGTTGGATCCTCAGTTTATTCAGTTCCCTATGTATCCTACCAGTGAGCCCCTCGAACTGAGGGTGTTCTTGAGAGCCACAAGCTGTGACAGATAAGGGGGTCAGGCCTCCATCCTGGTTGAATTCTTGTCTATGCAGTTCCCTATGTATCCTACCAGTGAGCCCCTAGAACTGAGGGTGTTCTTGAGAGCTACAAGCTGTGACAGATAAGGGGGTCAGGCCTCCATCATGGTTGGATCCTTAGTTTATTCAGTTCCCTATATATCCTATCAGTGAGCCCCTAGAACTGAGTGTATTCCTGAGAGCCACAAGCTGTGACAGATTAGAGGGTCAGGCCTCCATCATGGTTGGATCCTCAGTTTATAAAGTTCCCTATGTATCCTACCAGTGAGCCCCTAGAACTGAGGGTGCTCCTGAGAGCCACAATCTGTGGCATATCTTACAAGTGAGCCCCTAGAACTGAGGGTTTTCCTAAGTGCCCAAAAGCTGTGAAAGATTAGAGGGTCAGGCCTCCATCCTGGTTGGATCCTCAGTTTATAAAGTTCCCTATGTATCCTACCAGTGAGCCCCTAGAACTGTGGGTGCTCCTGAGAGCCACAAGAGGTGTCAGATCTTACCAGTGAGCCCCTAGAACTGAGGGTGTTCCTAAGAGCCCACAAGCTGTGACAGATTAGAGGGTCAGGCCTCCATCCTGGTTGAATTCTTGTCTATGCAGTTCCCTATGTATCCTACCAGTGAGCCCCTAGAACTGAGGGTGCTCCTGAGAGCCACAAGAGGTGGCAGATCTTACCAGTGAGCGCCTAGAACTGAGGGTGTTCCTAAGAGCCCACAAGCTGTGACAGATAAGGGGGTCAGGCCTCCATCATGGTTGGATTCTTGTCTATGCAGTTCCCTATGTATCCTACCAGTGAGCCCCTAGAACTGAGGGTGCTCCTGAGAGCCACAAGAGGTGGCAGATCTTACCAGTGAGCCCCTAGAACTGAGGGTGTTTCTAAGAGCCCACAAGCTGTGACAGATAAGGGGGTCAGGCCTCCATCATGGTTGGATTCTTGTCTATTCAGTTCCCTTTGTATACTACCAGTGAGCCACTGTAACTGAGGGTGCTCCTGAGAGCCACAAGAGGTGGTGGCAGATGAGGAAGTCAGGCGTGTTCGCTGGGATCTTTGGCCTATAGTCATTCATTCATCGCTGCACCTCTATTACACAATGCCTGTGACAGCGACACTCCCTTCTGTCCACCTGTATACACCTAGCGCCTCTCTTCCGCCTATGACATCAGCAGGCCCGGAGCCTCGCACCGAATGTAACGAGCTGAAGCGGCAGAGGTCAAGGTTATCCGTGCCTCCCCCCCGTGTACAGAGGTTATCACAAGAGCGGCCGTGCACAGGGCGGGAGGAGGTGGCGGAGACCGGTGACAGAGGGGAGGTTAATTCATTCGCCGGCCTAGTCGCTAGCACCGGACATGACAGATAAGCCGGCAGCGGCTTGGGGCCCCGGCTATGCCTCGGTACCTGCAGGTGCTCCTGGAAGCGGATGGGTAGTATCTGAGCCATGGCGGTTACGAGCTCGGCTGCGTCTCTCTTCTCCCCGGGCTGTCGCCTCTCGCAGGCTGCCTCACTCTCTCAGGGACAGGGAATGGTAGACAGAAGTCCTGTGCGCGGCGCCGGTCTGTGCGAAGCGTCCTCCGGCTGTTCCTCACTGACTATGGGGCAGGAGCCGCAATGGCGGAAACGGGGTAGCTGCCTCTGCAATCCGGAACGACAGCTTCACCCTCACTCTGCGCCCCGCCCCCTCCTCGCGTAAGAATACCGCCTGTAGCTGCCACAGCCTTACGCTCAACGCTCGGCGGAGGGATATCACGATAGCACTGGTCGACAGCACGAGAAAGCTCTCCGCTATAACAAGTGCGCTAGAGGCCGCTGGGAGACGGCTTTGATTTAGGTGTAGGTGGAAGCCTGCGCCGTGAGGTAACCGCTCCCCAACGTGTCTGCTCGGCAGCCGGGATTCTTTTTCTCCCTGCCTTTTTCATTTTGCCACATCATGCGACTGAGTGACGTGACGTCATTTCCGGAAAATTCGTACCTTGGCCTTGAGTTCGTGATCACATGACGCGGGATGTTGCCTGGTGCTGAGACTGTGGGGGCCGGGTGTCAGTGTGTCCTACCTGTCAGTCACCTGGGCGGCTCAGAGGTGTCGTGTCCCGCCCAGGGCTGCTTCACAGGGCCACAAGGCCTGGTTACAACGAGAGCGTTCTCAAGCGAAGGGAGCGTCACCGTTCACATTAACCTGCTAGCTTTGTAGTAGATACCGGACAGCATCAGGCAGGGTGTTCTGCATCAAGTAACCTTGACTGAGGTCATAAAAAAGGCGGCAAAATGCTGCCACACAAGTCACCGACAAGGTGTCCGGGGCAGAGGCTTTCTTCACACACGGTGTACTAAATGCTGGAGAGGGGTTTTATCCAGCTCCTGACTGGGCCCTTCCTGCCCATGGGTTCCCTTTTCCTTAGTACGTGTCAACACAGTTTTGCGCTCAATTCTACAATTTTTTTTGCCTTTTTTCTGTGATATGTTAGGCTTTATTTTTATGTAAGTTTTACATTATATATAGTATCTCACAAAAGTGACTGCACCCTCACATTTACAGTGTGTATACAGTTCTCAAAAGTTTACATACCCCGTCAGAGTTTTTGATACCTGTGTACTTCTGGTGACTGTACAGTTTGAAATACAGTTTTTATACAGTTGTGATCAAAAGTTTATATACCCCGGCAGAGTCTTTGCTTTCTTGGCATTTTTTCAGAGAATAGGAATGAGAACACACAAAACTTTTTTTACACTCATGGTTAGTGGTAGGATGAAGCCGTTTATTGTCAACCTACGGTACTGAACTACAGTTTAACATTCCCCGTAAATCCGTTGACAATTCTTTTGCTTTCTCCATCACTCACAATCCAGAGACATCAGTGGTTGGATGAAAGGTGCAAGAGTCTGTCTGGATCCTAGAAACTCACTCAGCTTTTATGCACACACACTGATTACATGCAAACAGGTCACAGGTGAGGATGTTACCTTTAGTAGCCATTCAAACCCATTTGTGTCAACTTCTGTAAATGTTATGAGGCCCAAATCACCAGGATATGTAAACTTTTGATCAGGGTCATTTGGATGTTTTTGGTTGTTATTATGATTTAAAAAACACAGTAGTTAGACAATAAATGGCTTCACCCAACAACTAACCATGAGGGGAAAAAAAGTTTTTGTGTTACCATTCATATTCTCTGAAAGAAGGCCAAGAAAGCAAGAATTCTGCCAGGGTAAGTAAACTTTTGAGCACAACTGTGTGTGTTATATATATATATATATATATATATATATATATATATATATTTATATATATATATATATATATATATATAAACATAAGGTCTCCCTCCATCCATCTCTGCCTTAATCTCTAGATATCTCAGCTCCTCACAGGGCCACCTTCTCTGCTCAACCGTCTCCAAGATTCTCCCGTACTTCCCCCATACTCACTGCCCCAACACACCAGACTCTCCTCTACTTTAGCCTCAAAAACAACCTGTAAATCAATCTCTTCATGATAGCCTATAATCTACAAGAACCCCGCCACCAGTACACCACCCCACAACAATGTCTACCTCTCCTCCCTCGGCATCACGGACTTGGCCCGTTCCTGGATCTCCTCATACCTTACTGATCGAACATTCAGCGTCTCTCATTCTCGCACCACCTCCTCCCACTCGCTCTCTTTTGGTGTCCCCCAGGGGGCTGTCCTGGGCCCACTACTCTTCTCTGTCTACACTCTTGGCCTCGGTCAGCTCATAGCCTCACACGGCTTTCATTACCACCTGTATGCTGACGACACACAACTCTACATCTCCGGCCCAGATGTCACCTCTCTGCTCTCGCCGATCCCAGGCTGTCTTTCGTCCATACCTCGTTTTTCTCCTCCCGCCTCCTAAAACTAAATGTGGAGAAAACTGAATTTATCATCTTCCCACCGTCCCACTTTATCCCTATACCTGATCTCTCTATCACAGTCAATGGCTACACTCTCTCACCAGCTCCACAAGTCCGTTGCCTCAGGATAACCTTTGACTCCAATCTGTTCTTCGAACCACACATCCAAACCCTTACCTCTGCCTGCTGCCTCCACCTGAAAAATATCTCCTGAATCCGCTCATTTCTTCACTTTGAAAGCACAAAAATGCTTGTTCATGCCCTAGTCATCTCCCACCTAGATTACTGCAAAACTAAAACTGAACTTCTTGTTTTTCTCCCATCTACTAACCAACCCCCATCTGCTATTTTCTCTCTCAATGTGTGGCATCACCACAACACCTAGGCAGCAGGCCCGCTGTCTTGGGGTTATACTAGACTCTGATCTGTCCTTCACCCCCTATATCCAATCCCTTGCCCGCTCCTGTCACCTGCACCTCAAGAACATCTCCAGAATCCGTCCTTTTCTCACTGTGGAAACAACTCAAACTCTCATTGTTGCTCTTATTCATTCTCGTCTTGAGTAATGTAACTCCCTGCTTATCGGTCTCCCTCTCTGTAAACTCTCCCCTCTCCAATCTGTCCTGAATTCAGCAGCTAGGCTTGTCTTTCTCTCCAGGCGCTATACTGATGCCTCTTCCCTATGTCACTCGCTGCACTGGTTGCCCATCCAGTACAGAATACAGCATAAACTAATTACTGTCCCCCCGAAAGCTCTCCACAGTGCTGCACCCCCATCCATCTCCTCCCTCAGCTCTGTCTACCACCCTGCCCGCTCTCCGCTCAGCTACGGACATCAAACTACAAACCACAATCATCCGAACCTCCCATGCCCGTCTTCAAGATTTTGCACATGCTGCATCCATTCTCTGGAACATCCTACCACGTACCATCAGGCACAATCCTAGCCTTTGCAGTTTTAAGAGTGTCCTGAAAATACATCTTCATAGGCAGGCCTACCATGATCCCTAATTGCTAGCCCCCACCTTCTACACCTTCTATCACACACATTTATGTCACTCCCTACGCTAGGGCACTCACAGGCACTTATCTGTATATAGTTGTACTGTCATGGTGGCAGGTTCACCCAAATTTTATGTAAACCTCCCCATATTTATAAAACATGGTTGGCCATTGTAAATTTAGCACTTCTCCCCCAGGCACCTTCTTAGATTGTAAGCTCTTGGGAGCAGGGCCCTCACACCTTGTGTCTCACCTGTAAGTAGCTTTCACTTTGTAAGGTCTGTCTTTTGTCTGTAATTATACCCTCTACATTGTAAAGTGCTGCAGAATTTTTTGGCACTATCTAAATAAAGATTATTATTGCAACATCCTTCTCTGTGGCCTCCCATCTAGCACCCTCACTTCCCTCCAATCCATCCTTGACTCTGCTGCCCGTATGATTCACCTCTCTCCTCGCTACTTCTCTGTCTCTCCCCTCTGCCAATCCCTTCACTGGCTACCCATTGCCCAGCGAATCCAGTTCAAGTTAATAACCTTGACCTACAAGGCTCTCCATAGCCTCTCCCCTCCATACATCTCTGCCTTAATCTCTAGATACCTCCCCTCACGCAATCTACACTCCTCACAGGACCTTCTTCTTCTCTGCTCTCCTCTTATCAGCTCTTCACATAACCGTCTGCAAGACTTCTCTCCTGCTTCACCAACCCTCTGGAACTCGCCCCATCACATCAGACTCTCACTAGCCTCAAAGGTATCAGCAAAAAATGGGAAAAATAGATAACCCAAAGAGAAATATGTTTATAGTCAAAAAGCAAAATGTTTCACTGGAAAAGACCATAAAACTTAACTTTTACTAAGTTTGTTAAAAGGAGTAAAAATGAACTCCAAGATATAATTATAATTAAGCGACCCAAACTGTCCCTATATAGAAACCTAAAGAAGGAGCTACCTAGCCAAAATTGTGGGATAGTCGCCCCGATAAGGACGGACCCACCAGGAACCTAAGGGCATAATCCCTATTTAAAGGGCCCTATACACAAGACAAAAATAAAATGTCCTGTGCAAAAAATCCCACAAAAGGCAAAAAAACAAAACTAAAGCAAAAGGCCCCTCATACCCAACACCATGCTATATACAAAAAACGACAAGGCTCTAGTCTCAGTAATTATGCCCAACGCGTTTCATACCCCGATGTATAGGGTCTCATCAGGGGCAGAAAAAAGACAGACATAAGCCTCCAAATAAGTTCAAGATACTTTAGTGTGGTCCAAAGCAGGAGCTATATAATATACAACTTGTTAGTTACATAGGCGGTAGCATATGGTGAGTACAATGCTGTTTGCACAAATACATAGTATATATAAAACAATGGACATCTCACTCATCAATTATGGTCAAAAAGACCCATAAGAGTAATCTCCATGCAAAAAAGGCCCTGCTGGCAGATACTGTCACTTACTTACAATTAAGCTGGGGATAGTCCTGGTATCATAATGGAACAGGTGGCTTACCCAATAATGTTCACATTAAACCCAGCCGCTGGATACTGCCTCAAGCAGAATCTGAAATAGATCCAGCCATAAAAGACAATCACTATATTCCCATGATCATCAAAGAAAGCCAACAAGTAATGCATTATACTTACATAGTTTCATTCGTTCGGCGCTTACAGAGCTCCGGTTCATAGAGCTGACTGTAACAGAAAGCGGAGTGCCGCTTCTCAGCGCGCGTCTCTAGTCTATCTGAGCGCGCCTCCTGTTCGGCGTCTGACGTCATCCGGCGCATGCGCATTCTTATATCTTAACCAGCCTATAGCCAGCCCGGGTCAGAACAAATTCCCTGACATCAGAGAAAGGGGGAAAAGCTGACCATACTTGAAAACCGCTTCTAGTCAGAAGACAGTAATCTAAATCTAGCCAGTCTGATCTCCAAGAAAGCGCCGCGTCAGTTATATATAGATAGAAAAACGGGAATTACGGCTCATGTTTGTTATAATATCAAGGTACATATGGGCAGATGGAAAAAAAAGAGGTTTAATATGTAAATGTATCAAGTTATTACAATGATACACATAGAAGATAGCGATTTTTAATCTAGGAGGAGAGGAGGCTTCCATTTCCAGTACACAAAATATGACATAGATGAATAATCACAAAATAGGAAAAAACAAAGAAAATAAATCACTCAAAAATAGCAGTTGAAGTTAATTTGCTCATTTGAGTAATGCAAATATAGTAACAATAAAATGAACCATGTATAAAGATGTTACAATATTTTATGGATTTATCACATCTCTTTAATGATACAGAAAAGAGAGAAAGAAATTTTACCCAATTAAAGGAAAGAAAATATTGGTACAGGAGTGTAGTAGGGGATACTGTCATCCAAAAAAAAGGCACTAAATAAAGCAGTTAAAATTAAGCTGCTCATTTAAACCGTGTGGGTATACAGTATCCAATCTGAAGATCCACTTTGTCTCAGTCTGTAACATTCTTCTATCCACATTTCCCCCACGTATTGATGCCCTAAAATAATCAAGAGCCTCAAATTGGAGAGACATGTTGTTTCCCCCCATGTACTGAGTTGAAGTGTCTCCCCAGTGGAGTATCTCGTTTGTTTCTGATATCCCCTATATGTTCAAGAATGCGCTGTCTCCATGGTCTTATTGTCTTTCCTATGTATTCCAAATTGCAGGAACATGTGGCTTTGTAAATGACATGGGATGTACTGCAATTAATAAACTCCCTAATGCCATATTCACGACCTGTTCGATGGCTAAACACAGTCTTGGTCTGTCTAACCCATCCACAGGCCTTGCAGTGTCCACACTTAAAGCAGCCCAAAGGTTGCCTCCCTAGCCATGAGTCACTCACTGGTTGTGGACTCAAATGGCTATGTACAAGCCTGTCACCAAGACTCCTTCCCCGTCTGTATGTGACCTGGGGATATTCTGGTAGAACATCAATTAGATCATTATCCATTCTGAGGATGTCCCAGTATTTTCTAAGAACATCCCTAACGGAGGGATTTGCTCTGTCAAAAGTGGCAATCAATCTAAATTGGGGATTTTCTGTTTCCCTCACCCTAGGGGCCAGAAGGTCAGAGCGATCCTGGGCCAAGGCAAATTTATATGCCTGCTTGAGGACCTTCTTAGGGTATCCCCTATATCTAAATCTTGCCTCAAGATCCTTCGCCTTTGTATAAAACTCAGCCAAATTAGAACAATTAGAACGAGGTGGTCAATCTTTACCCTTGCGTGATGTTGAAATCATGAGAGGAGAATCGGGTGAATTGACCACCACGGTTTATCGTAAGCCAACGGCAACAAACAGTTTGCTGAGTTGGAGGAGTTGTCACCCTTTGCCCCTGCGCAGGGGTATCCCGAAGGGCCAATATTTGAGGCTCAGAAGAAATTTGTTCAAATTTTTGGCTGAGTTTTTTACAAAGGCGAAGGATCTTGAGGCAAGATTTAAAGAGATAGGGATGCCCTAAGAAGGTCCTCAAGCAGGCATATAAATTTGCCTTTGGCCCCAGATCGCTCTGATCTTCTGGCCCCTAGGGTGAGGGAAACAGAAAATCCCCAATTCAGATTGATTGCCACTTTTGACAGAGCAAATCCCTCCGTTAGGGATGTTCTTAGAAAACACTGGGGCATCCTCAGAATGGACAGTGATCTAATTGACGTTTTACCAGAATATCCCCAGGTTACATACAGACGGGGAAGGAGTCTTGGTGACAGGCTTGTACATAGCCATTTGAGTCCACAACCATGAGTGACTCATGGCTAGAGGCAACCTTTGGGCCCGCTTTAAGTTTTGGACACTGCAAGGCCCTGTGGATGGGTTAGACAGACCAGGGCTGTGTTTACCATCGAACAGGTCCGTGAATATGGCATTAGGGAGTTTATTAATTGCAGTACATCCCATGTCATTTACAAAGCCACATGTTCCTGCAATTTGGAATATATAGGAAAGACAATAAGACCATGGAGACAGCGCATTCTTGAACATATAGGGGATATCCGAAACAAACTAGATACTCCACTGGGGAGACACTTCAACTCAGTACATGGGGGAAATAACATGTGTCTCCAATTTGAGGCTCTTGAACATTTTAGGGCATCAATACGTGGGGGAAATGTGGACAGAAGAATGTTACAGACTGAAACAAAGTGGATCTTCAGATTGGATACTATATCCCCATACGGTTTAAATGAGCAGCTTAATTTTAACTGCTTTATTTAGTGCCCTTTTTTTGGATGACAGTATCCCCTACTATACACCTGTTTCAATATTTTCTTTCCTTTAATTGGGTAAAATGTATTTCTCTCTTTTTTGTATCATTAAAGAGATGTGATAAATCCATAGAATATTACAACATCTTTATACATGGTTCATTTTATTGTTACTATATTTGCATTACTCAAATGAGCAAATTAACTTCAACTGCTATTTTTGAGTGATTTATTTTCTTTGTTTTTTCCTATTTTGTGATTATTCATCTATGTCATATTCTGTGTACTGGAAATGGAAGCCTCCTCCCCTCCTAGATTAAAAATCGCTACCTCCTATGTGTATCATTGGAATAACTTGATACATTTACATATTAAACCTCCTTTTGCTTTTCCATCTGCCCATATGTACCTTGATATTATAACAAACATGAGCCGTAATTCCCGTTTTTCTATCTATATTTAACTGACGCGGCGCTTTCTTGGAGATCAGACTGGCTAGATTTAGATTGCCGTCTTCTGACTAGAAGCGGTTTTCAAGTATTGGTCAGCTTTCCCTCTTTCTCTGATGTCAGGGACTTTGTCTGACCGGTCTGGCTATAGGATGTTTAAGATATAAGAATGCGCTTGCGCCGGATGACGTCAGACGCCGAACAGGAGGCGCGCTCAGATAGACTATAGAAGCGCGCTGAGAAGCGGCACTCCGCTTTCTGTTACAGTCAGCTCTATGAACTGGAGCTCTGTAAGCGCCGAACGAATGAAACTATGTGAGTATAATGCATTACTTGTTGGATTTCTTTGATGACCATGGGAATATAGTGATTGTCTTTTATGGCTGGATCTATTTCAGATTCTGCTTTAGGCAGTATCCAGCGGCCTGGGTTAATGTGAACATTATTGGGTAAACCACTTGTTCTATCATGATACCAGGACTAACCCAGCTTAATTGTAAGTAAGTGACAGTATCTGCCCGCAGGGCCTTTTTGCATGGAGATTACTCTTATGGGTTTTTTTGGGCCGTAAAAATTGATGAGTGAGATGTCCATTGTTTTTTTTATATACTTGATATTTGTGCAAACAGCATTGTACTCACCATATGCTACCGCCTATGTAACGAACAAGTTGTATATTATATAGCTCCTGCTTTGGACCACACTAAAGTATCTTGAACTTATTTGGAGGCTTATGTCTGTCTTTTTTTCTGCCCCTGATGAGACCCTATACATCGGTATGAAACGCGTTGGGCATAAATTACTGAGACTAGAGCCTTGTCCCTTTTTTGTATATAGCATGGTGTTGGGTATGAGGGGCCTTTTGCTTTAGTTTTGTTTTTTTGCCTTTTGTGGGATTTTTTGCACAGGACATTTTATATTGTCTTGTGTATAGGGCTTAAATAGGGATTATCCCCTTAGGTTCCTGGTGGGTCCGTCCTTATCGGGGCGACTATCCACAATTTTGGCTTTGGTACTCCTTCTTTAGGTTTCTATATAGGGACAGTTTGGGTCGCTTAATTATAATTATATTTTGGAGTTTATTTTTACTCCTTTTAACAAACTTAGTAAAAGTTAAGTTTTATAGCCTCAAAGGTAACCTGAAAACCCATCTCTTCAGGATTGCCTATAACCAACAATAACCCCGTTGCACTGCTCAACTCCACAAACATGTCTGCCCCTCACCACCTTTCTCTTTCCTCCTTCCCTGTAGACTGTAAGGCTAGGTCTACACTGCATCCGACAAAAAATGGCCTGAAAGCGGGGGTTTTTTTTTTCGATGCAGGACCGCGGCTTTTGTCACGCTTTGTGCAAAAACCGTGGTCGCTTCTCGTTGTCCTTACGTCGCCCATACAATTGTGTTGTATGGGAAGACGGCAAGAAAACGTGAAGTGTCGGCGTATTATACAACATGTTGTATAATACGCCGGTGCCGAAAGACGAGCAGAGAAAAGACGAGCTGTGCAGACTGCAGCTCGTCTTTCCTATTACCGTCAATGGGGTCGCACGAACGATCGTATCTGCGGCACTTTTAAAAAAATGAAAAGCGCCGAAGATACGATCGTTTTTCTGTGCATTGTACACATAGCTTAAGCCCTCATGGGCAGAGCCCTCTCTCCCTCTGGACCAATTATTACTAATTGTTACCTTTGTACTTGTTTGACCTATGTTATATATATATATATATATATATATATATATATATATATGTGTATGTAGATAATATATATATATATATATATATATATATGTGTATGTATATAATATATATATATATATATATATTATATATATATATATATATATATATATATATATAACCCCCCTCGAATCTACCGCGCTCTGGAACTAAGGTTCTCTAAAATAAATAATAATAATAGATTGTTTGCCTTTGCGGGCTGGGTCCTTTCTCCCTCAATACCAGTTGTTAGTCATTATTGTCATTGTACTTTGTTTGGACCTATGTTATGTATGTAACCCCCCACCCTTGCATGTGCAGCACCTCATAACTTAATGCTTTAAAATAATATATATATATATATATATATATATACACACATACACAAACATATTATATATATATGTGTGTATTTATATATATGTATATATATATATATATTCTCCTTATAACCAACTACTGCTCCCATTCTCCATTTGATGTATGTTTCTCCTTTGATGTGTATCTGTAGTATAGTCATAACTTGTTATCACAATTGCCATCTTCTCTACCCCAATTCCCTGCTGTGTGCATGGGGCCAGTTCACCTTGTAATCTCGTTTCCTATTCTCCCCCTACTCGAATTAACTGGCTCGACCCCTCCCATTTCTTGTTCACATCTGATTGTCTGCTTAGGATGTTACTTAGTATATAGTCAAGCACAGCAACCACGTGTGGCCTTTAGTCACTGTGGCCCTGTTCAAAGTGCCCGTTCTAAGTGTGAATTAAACCAGAATTTGAGCAGGATTGAACAAGGATTGCAAGGTAACAGCTACTTAATCTTTTCCATTCACAGCTTTCTAACCAGTCTCACACTATGCTTTTCCTTCCCACCATTATCTCTATCTCCACTTTCCTTGCACTAACTGCCTATCCCCAAACACCCTCACTGGGCAATGAGCTCTACATCTCTCCATGCATTCTACCCTCTCACCTGTCTGCTGCCACCAACCTCTTCCCCACTGTTAATGCCTTCCGCACCAAACAAAGCCTGCTAAACTACAGTCTATCCTACTCCCACCTGCTCACCCTCTCACTGCTCCTCCTGGCTGCTGGGGACATATCCCCTAACCCAGGGCCCCCCCCAGCACATTCCCACCATTGTCTCTCCCTTTTCTAACAGATTCACCACTACTAATTCCGTTAACCCCTTCAACCTGAAGCACATCCCTCTGACCCCTGCTCCCCCTATCCCTCTCCTTGGAGCTCTCTGGAATGCACGGTCTGTATGTAATAAACTGTCCTAGATACATGACTTATTCATCTCAAGAAATTTACTCTTCCTTGGTCTGACTGAAACATGGCTCACACCCTCTGACACAGTCTCTCCTGCTGCTCTCTCCTTTGGCGGCCTCCAACTTACCCATACCCCTCGCCCTGGTAACAAGCATGGAGGAGGTGTTGGCCTCCTCTTGTCTGACACTTGTTCCTTCGTCCCCTCTCCACCTCTGCCTTCCCTCACACTCTCCTCCTTTGAAGTGCACTCTGTCCGCATCTACGCCCCCTCCAACCTCCAAGTGGCTGTTGTCTACCGACCACCAGGCCCTGCAACTGCCTTTCTCGACCGCTGCTTCCTGGCTCGTCCATTTTCTCTCTACTGACATCCCTACTATCATCATGGCAGATTTTAACATCCCAATTGACAAACACCACTCTGCTTCCAGCAAACTCCTTTCACTCTGCTCCTCCTTCAACCTCTCACAGTGGACCTCTGGAGCTACTCACAAAGACGGACACACACTGGACCTCATCTTCACCCGCCTCTGCCCCCTATCTGACTTCTCCAACTCCTCCCACCCCATATCTGACCACAATCTGCTTACATCTTCCACTATCTCCACCCCACCTGCCCCTCTGATCTCACACCTAGTACACCCCCTCAGAAACCTACAAAATCTTAACCCACGCACTCTCTCTGACTCTCTTACACCCCTCTCTACCAATTCCTCACTTAATGACCAAGACGCAGCCACCGCCTTTTACAACCACACAATCGCAACCAGCCTTGACTCTGTCGCTCCTCTCACACACAACAAAACCCACAAACTCCACAAACACCCCTGGCACACAGCCTCCACTAATCAACTGAGGCGAGCTTCCAGAATTGCCGAACGCCGCTGGAATAAAACCCGCTCCACCGCTGACTTCACCTCATACAAACAATCACTACATACATTTAAATCTGCACTCACACTAGCCAAACAGGATTATTTCACCACTCTCATATCCTCCCTGTCTCACAACCCCAGATAACTTTTCAACACCTTCAACTCTCTCCTCCATCCACCAGCACCGCCTCCCCCACCTATCCTTTCTGCAGATGACTTTGCCATTTACTTCCTACACAAAATCGACCTCATCAGAACTAGCTTCAGCCCACAGTCCCCAGCACCCTCCTTTATATCCTCACAATGCTCTTCCCCCTTAACTTGCTTCCCCACTGTTACTCACGACAACCTCTACTGTCCAAATCCAACCCCACTACCTGTAATCTTGACCCACTGCCATCCCACCTCATCCCAGACCTTAGCACTGTTATCATCCCAGCCCTCACCCACCTGTTCAACCTATCGCTAACCTCTGGCATCTTCCCTTCCTCTTTTAAAGATGCTACTATCACACCCATCCTTAAAAAACAATCCCTTGACCCCTCCTGTCTGTCCAACTATCACCCCATCTCTCTGCTTCCTTTTGCATCCAAACTCCTTGAGCAGCACGTCTATCTTCAACTATCCTCCCACTCTCTCCTCAACCCACTACAATCTGGCTTCCGACCCCACCACTCTACCGAAACCGCCCTAACCAAGGTCACCAACGACCTAGTAACTGCCAAAGCCTCACGCCACTACTCTGTGCTTCTCGTAGACCTGTCCTCCGACTTTGACACTGTCGACCACTCCATCTTGCTACAAATCCTCTCCTCCCTCGGCATCACGGACTTGGCTCTTTCCTGGATCTCCTCATATCCACCTGAAAAATATCTCTCGCATCCACTCATTCCTCAACTTCGACTCTACAAAAATGCTAGTCCGTGCCCGTGTCAGCTCGCGCCGAGACTACTGCAACATACTTCTCTGCGGCCTCCCGTCTAGCACTCTTGCTCCCCTTCAATCCATCCTCAACTCTGCTGCCCGTCTTATCCACCTCTCACTTCGCTACTCCTCTGCCTATCCCTTCACTGACTACCCATTGCCCAGCTAATTCATTTCAAGTTACTAACCCTGACCTACAAGGCTCTCCATAACCTCTCCCCTCCATACATCTCTGCCTTAATCTCCAGATATCTCCCCTCTCGCAATCTCCGCTCCTCACAGGACCTTCTTCTCTGCTCTCCTCTTATCAGCTCCTCACATAACCGTCTCCAAGACTTCTCCCGTGCTTCCCCCACGTTCTGGAACTCACTGCCCCAACACATCAGACTCTCCCCCACCTTCCCCAGGTTCAAAAGCAACCTGAAAACCCATCTCTTCAGGACTGCCTATAACCTACAATAACCTAGCAGCCACTGTGCTACCCCAAAAATATGTCTGCCCCTCACCTTCTGTCTCTCTCCTCCTCCACTGTAGATTGTAAGCCCTCGCGGGCAGGGCCCTCACTCCCTCTGTGCCAGTCACAAGTCATTCACTGTTATCATTGTACTTGTTTGACATATGTATGTAACCTCCCTTTTTGAATGTACAGCGCCCTGGAATCAATGGCGCTTTAAAATAAATAATAATAATATATACACACACAGTATCTCACAAAAGTACACCCCTCACATTCTTGTAAATATTGTATTATCTTCTCATGGGACTACACTGAGGATATAAAACTTTTTTTTTTTTTTTTAAAAATAATTTTTATTCAAAGTTTTAAATATATAAACAGAATTGGGCACAAGAGAAACAAGTAAGCGTCATCTTAAAACATACAAAATATATATGTCATCATAGTAATAAAAAAGTATATCGTTAACAGAGATATCAGTCACTATATAAATCACCAAATAAGCTATATATAGACAATAGAGTTAACACAATTATGAGGTAAAACTAAGACTCTATGCACTGGCAACTAATAGAATGGTAGCCCAAAAAAAAAAAAAAGGAAAATTAAACACAAAAACAAAATAAACTATTACCTGGCACTTGGGTCATATTAATACACTAAATCGGTTTATCCAGGACGGGGGTTACTAAAGGGAGTGGGCTGCTCTGCAATCAGAGTTGAGGTATGATATATGATACAGTGAGGGTTACAGTTTCTTGGCAGAAGGTCGGGTGGGAACCATAGGTGGGAATCGCGTTCATAGGAAAAGGCAGTTCTCACAGCCAGGTAGATGAAAATGAGTCAAGTGGGTGGATTTCCAACTTCCAATCGACCCAGTTGACCCGCTAGATGGGAAGGAAGGTACCAGGACGTGTAAACGAAAGACTTCATGACTTCCCTAATCTCATCAGAGGTGTAGAAGGTTTTTATAAAATCTCCCCATTTTTTAAAGAACTTAGAGGACTGGGTCTCTTTGGTTCTGATGATGTCCAGTTTATCTATCTCTAGATGGTGTTTGACAGAGCAGATCACTTCTTGGACTGAGGGGATATTAGAATCCAACCATTTTGAAAGTAGAGATCGTTTGGCCTTTAATAGAAAGATGTGCAGGAGTGGGAGATTCCTACAATGGTTTGGGAGGTTGTGGAATAATAGCTGGACCGGGTCAAGGCTTAAAACAGCTTGTAGGGAGGAATTGAGAGTGTTCACTAATTTATCCCAGTAATTTGCAGTAGCGTTACAGGACCAGATACTATGCATAAAATCAGTTTGAGGGGCGCCACACTTAGGACATACGGTGAGGCGGTTGGGGTGAGGGGGGATATTGAACCCAAATATGGCTGAGTGAGTGATTCTAAATTAGGTGTCCTTCCACTTCTCATTGACAATATGTTTACAGACGGCCTGCCACCCTTGTAGGATTTTTCCAGAGATATCCTGATCGGGATACAGTTTTTCTCATTTGGTGAAGATTTTTGGGGAAGCTTTATCACTTTTATTATTTCGAAGCCCTGCATCAAGCGTAGATAAGGAAGGAGTAGATGAGGAGAGGGGGCCAATGACGTCATCGAATATATTTTGTCGAAAATGCACAAATTAGGCAAATTTACTTTTGAGAAATGCGGAAACTTGCGAAAAAGCCAGGAAGTGGAGAGGGGGGGGGGGAGATCAAATTTTGACATCAAGTCTGCAAGAGAATACATTTTTTGGAGGGCGGTATTAAATAGTTGGGAGAAATGCACTATCCCCCCCGGTCTCTCCAGCGTTTGAACTGGGGGTTGTCTAAGGATATAACACTTTGATACAATGTAAAGTAGTCAGTGTACAGCTTGTATAACAGTGTAAACTTAATGTGCCCTTAAAATAACTCAACACACAGCCATCAATGTCTAAGCCACTGGCAACAAAAGTGAGTACACCGCAAAGGGAAAATGGACAAATTGTGCCCAATTTGACATTTTCCCTCCACGGTGCCATCTGATTTGTTTGTGTTACAAGGTTTCAGGTTTGAATGGAGAGCAGGTGTGTTACATTTGATGTTATCTCTCATATACTTGTCACTAGAAGTTCAACATAGTACCTCATGGCAAAGAACTCTCTGAGGATCTTAAAAAAAAGAACTGTTCCTCTACATAGAGATAGCCTAGGCTATAAGAAGATTGCCTGAAACTGATCTGCAGCATGGTGGCCAAAATCATACCGTGGTTTAACAAGACAGGTTCCACTCAGAGCAGGCCTCTCCATGGTCTACTGAAGAAGTTGAATGCATGTACTCATATCAAGAGATTGTCGTTTTAAAATAGATGTAAAGGTGTTGTCAGCATTGCTGCAGAGGTCATAGAGGGGGGAGGGGTCAGTCTGTCAGTGCTCAGAACATACAACTCATCAAATTGGTCTGCATGGCTGTCGTCCCAGAACAAAGTCTCTTCTAAAGATGATGCACAAGAAAGCCCTCAAACAGTTTGCTGAAGACAAGCAGACTAAGGACATTGATTAGTAGAACTATGTCCTCTGGTCTGATGAGACTTATTTGGTTCAGATAGTGTGAAGCATCTGTAGCAGCAACCAATAACATTCCAACATGATAACGACCCCAAACACATCTTCAAGACGACCAAATGAGGGTAAAGGTGCTGGAATGGCCAAGCATGTCTCCAGACCTAAACCCTATTGAGCTTCTGTGGGGCATCCTGAAACGGAAGGTAGAGGAGCGCAAGGTCTATAACATCCAACAGCTCTGTGATGTCATCAGGGAGGAGTGAAAGAGGATTCCAGTGGCTGCCACCTGTGAAGCTCTAGTGAACTCTAAGGGCGATATGTATGAATTCGAATGCATGCCCTTTTTTTTACTTGGCGCCGACACCAGAGTTCTAAATAGATATAGAAGAGTGTAGAATATGACAGATTTTTGGCGCATTACATAGAGCTTAATGCGCTAAACTTTGTATGGGCATAGAGCTTAATGCGCCAAACTTGGCGCTCTAAGCACTATGTAATGCGCCAAAAATCTGTCGTATTCTACACTCTTCTATATCTATTTAGAATTGCGGTGTTGGCGCCAAGTACAAAAAAATGCATTCGAATTCATACCTGTCGCCCTCTTAATGTTTCAATGCTCGGATTTTGAGATTCTGAGAGTGTAGAATACAACAGATTTTTGGCGCATTACATAGAGCTTAGTGCGCCAAATTTGGCGCATTACACTCTATGCCCATACAAAGTTTGGTGCATTAAGCTCTATGTAATGTGCCAAAAATCTTCATACTGTCGTATTCTACACTCTTCTATATCTATTTAGAACTGGAGTGTCGGGGCCAAGTAAAAAAAAGTACGCATTCGAATTCATACATGTCGCTCTAAGAGAGTTAAGGCAGTAACATTGGCACTAAAATTTTAGGAATTATCACTTTTTCCATCACAGATATTTATAGAAAAGTGATATAAGATGTTGTTTGGTGCGGGGCTGTCAGCGTTTTTTGAAATAAAATTTTGTTTCTTGTGTTTTTTATTTTATATATTGTGCTCCCATAAGATAAGAAACAGACCTTTGGGGAGCATTTTTATATAACTTTTTTTTTCTGTGCTGATTTTCCTGGTAACTGTGGTTGAGATACTAGTGTAACTTAAAAATTAGAATATCATTGAAAAGTTAATTTATGTCCATAATAATGTCAAATAGAGAAAACCATATATTGTATAGACTCTTTACACACAAAGTGATGTATTTAAAGTGTTAATTTCTTTAATGTGGCTGATTGTGGCTTACAACCAAAATTCAGTATATCCGAAAATTAGAATAATGTAACAAAGGTCAGTGTTGTTGATTTATGGTGTCACATGTAGAGGTTTCCTAAGCCTTTAATTGGTCCCTCAGTCTGGTTCGGTAGGCTACATATTTTGAAAAATACATAATAAGCTGTTAAACATATTTCTTAATTTATTTGCTGCAGTATAATGTCCTTACTGACATTGACCAAACAAACACACCCAAAGAAAGAAAAATGTTGCTAAGAAAAGTGTTGTATGTGGTACATTTTATATACAGACAAGTCACATTATTATGACCACCAGTTAATATAGTTACACAGTAACCAGCCCTGTGCAGTACATATAGCAGGTAGTTGAGCTGGAAGTGACTCAAAAAGGTCCTGGTAGGTTGTCACAGATATCTGGAGCTATGCTGATTGCCGTAGATCCCACAGCTGCTGGAGGGTGCGTGGGGGAGAATTCATAGAATGAATATGATGATCAAGCTGGTCCCAGAGAGCTCAACTGGGTTCAAGTCTGGGGAATTAGGACAGGGTAATACTTGGAAGTCTTTCAACCAATGTTTAACATTACTAGCCATGTAATATGTCACATTGTCTTTCTGGAACATCTCTGCCCCAGGGAGAAAAATCAGCATGTATGGGTGTACATGAGCTTTAAAGATGGATTCATATCCAAATCAGTTGAGAGTGTCTTCAACATGGATGAGTGAGTCCAGAGAATGCCACATAAACATTCCCCAGAGCATAACGCTGCCACCACCTACTTGTGTTCTTCCAGCAATGGTTACAGGGTGTTTGTAATCTGATGTTTGTTGCCTCATACTCCAATATCCATTGGTTTGATGAAGCAGAAGACGGATTTATCGGATTCTAAAACCCTTTGTCAATCAGCACAGGTCCATCCCCGATACTGTGAAAATTGAAACCTATTATGAAATTTGTTAGCAGAGGTGCAGTGACCATCGGTCTGCTTCAGAGCCCCATATGCAGTAGGATTAACCCAACTGTTGTCTTAGACACGTCTGGCAAAGCCCTGGTTCATTTTAGTGGTGAGCTGCTCCACTGTAGTGTTGGTCCACAATCATGCACCTCTCAAGCCGATGTTCATGTTTCACATCAATGGCACGAGGTTCTCTGCAGTTTCCATGTCAATTTACAATGGTGTCATTTGTCCACTCACCATGCACTATCACTACCGCAGCACATGAACAGTTCACATGCTGCACAGTTTCAAAAATCTTACCACCCCTGGGGGTTCATTCCCTGTCCTGGAGGGCCTACGGTGGGGGGACCATGTGAGGCTTGGTAGTGACGTTTATACCTGGCTCTGGTTATGGGACAACCCTCGCACGCCCTTTGCTGCCCCCCTTACTCCTCTCCCGTCTTTTTGTTGTCTGTGTGATTTTTATGTCGTGTTAGTGTACAATTTGTTTATGTGATGGTGGTCATTTAGTGCCCCCCCAGTTGTATGTTTTGGTGTTAAAGCACCAACGCGTAATATATTTGACCATATTGAAAAGTTACTGTAATTTGATTAGTTCATTACCCTGACTTGTCTGCATGTCTTAGTTTTGATATTTGCATTTGTAACAATTGCATTGTTGATGTGGAAGTTCGCACATCTGTTATTGTACTCTGTGCTACTATTTGTCATAATTCATTTACTTCAATAAAACTATGTTCTTGAATGTGAAAAAAGAAAAATCCTACCACCCTTCGCACAAAACTAATAATCCCTTACATGTGACAGCATCAAGGGCTAGTCTATCACAGACACCTTGCTACATGCTGCTGTCATCAAAAGTTGTCATAATAATATTACTAAACAGTATTTCCCTACTGCAGCCAACATCTGGCCAAAGTAGTTTTTGCCCCAAAAATTCCATCAAAAACATGTCTTTTTGCAAACCTGCAACACGTGAAACTACCCAAGGGTTTTAATTAAGAAAAAAAAAATAGTGAGAAATCCTTCCATTTGCACATGGGTTTACACAGAGCTTAGAGACACAATAACAAAAAAAGAGGGAGCCCAGATTTTCCCAAAGGGTTTTTGGGCCCCAAAAGGGTACCCCCCGGGAGTCCAATCTACAACTGACACTTCTGTAATTTTTTCTTAAAGGGGTTGTCTCACTACAAAGAATAACTTTCGAACGACACAAAGAACTGCGGACAGAGAAATTTTTTTAAAAAAGGGAAAACCCCTTTTTTTCTCTCACACTTCTCCAAAAAAGAGACACCCAGTTGTGTCCCCTTTCAGATACAGGGCTGGTACCGAGGGGGGCCTTGCGGGCCCACGCTGGGCCCCCTTTAAAAACCCTTTCCTCCCCCTATTCCCCACCCCCCCCGGCAAGGCACCCGATCTAAATTCAAAAACCCCACATCTTCTGATCACATTACCCGATGTTGGGTGGTCACAGAGGAGCGGACAGGTTGGGCCCCCCCCTCTCCTCTCCCTCATGGGGCGACTCAATTCTCTTCAGGGCAGAAAAGATCCTCATACATCTCCTTCCAAACCTTCAAGGGCAACTCAATCACTTTCGGCGCTCTTGTTACTTTTGCCCTTTTTTGTCCTTTTCCCCTTTTTTTATTTTTTTTTTTTCATTGTTTTATCACTCAAGTTCGCGGAAGCTCTAAAGGGGCTACAATGAAGTTTTAAAGATTATTTTCATTAATTGAGCCTTTTAAAATGTTAGTTGCTGACACCATTTCTGTATATGGAAAGTTATTCATTCTATTGTTTTTATTGTATATTTGTATATATGCCGTTTTTTCTTTTGGAAAAATTCCTTGATTGATTTCATGTTGTAAAAAAAAATATGAAAAATCAAATAAAATATTTTGAAAAAAAAAAATAATTTTAAAAAAGTAGGGAACAAAAAAGAAGATTTTCCAAATAATTGCTTTCTTCATCTTTTTTTTTAAAGGGGCAAATTTTTTATCACCTTTTGGGTCTCTCAGGTTTCCAAGTGATCAACCCTCTGTACCCCTTTATCCCACCCTTTTGTTTATCTATAGCGGGGAGTGACGTCATCACACAGGTACAGGTCTGACAACCAAGGGCGTTCCCGTGGTCTCGGCCCTTACGTGGGAAGGCAAAGTTTTTTACTTTTGGGAACCCGGCAACCCCGTAGCAACCCCCCCATTGGTTCCGGGAAACCGATGAAACCAGTTCAGGGGTTGGGGGGCTGTCCCACATGAAATGACCCCCGTTAGGGTGGGCCCCACACATCCCCAGGCTTGCTTCTCCATCGTAGAAAAGGCCACTTCTCTCGGCAGAAGCTTCCGGCTCAGGTCATAAGGGGATGTTCCGTCCCTTTGTGTCACCTGGCTGAGCACGCACGGGGCCCAAAGTCCCTGGCGTCGGTTGTACTAAAAACTGCCGGATGAAGTCGGCTGCTTGTAGAGGGGAGTGGACAGGGGGCCTTGGGGGCCGGGAGGCCGCCGCAGTTTTTTGGGCCAATCGACTGCGGGGGGCCCCTTTTCCCTGGGGGCCGTCAGGGTTTCCCAGGCTACTATAGTGGGGAAAACAAACGTCCTATAATATCCCGGTCCCCCAAAGAAGGACATCACCTCTTCTTCGTTGGGGGGGGGCCAGGATGAATGGCATCCACTTTTGGGGGCCCCGGCTTCAAGGCCCCCCCACCTCCCCGGTGCCCCGGTAGGGGGGACCTCACTCATCCCCAGCTGGCATTTTTCCCGGGCCCTTGTGGTCAAGCTGGCCGGGCGGACTCTCCAACCCCTGCTCAGGTGGGGAGGTGATTTCCCAGGTGGGACTGAAAACGGCTATGTCATCCAGTACGCGCCAGTTTTTTTAAAGTCCCTTGGAACATGTTGACCATCCACGAAAAAGTGGCGGGGGGCTTTTTTCAACCAAACGGCATACAGTGGACTCGTACAGCCGAACGGGGTGAAAAAGGGCAAAATTCCCCTTGCCCACGGGTCGGGGGGATCTGCCAATCCCCCCGGGCCACTCCTGTGGTCAGGTACTTTCCCCGGCCACGACGAGCAGGTCATGATGCAGGGATTGGGTACCATCGGGCTGTGACAGCTTTGAGCCCCCTGTAGTCCAGCAAAACCGGGTGGTCTGCCTTTTTGGGGCGGGAAAGGGGCGAGGCCCAGGCACTTTTGACGATGGATCCCCCCAGCTTCAGCATCTCTCAATCCGTCTGTGCTGCTGCACTTCGGGGGAGATCCGATATGCTGAACGCCGGAGGGGGGGTACCCCCGGGGTCCCGTGTAGATACAGCTGACTTACCCTTTCCCAGGCAATTGGTGAACAATCCCCGGAAGGGTGGAGAGTTGCCAAACAGGGACGTTAGCCTCCAGGAGCTGAACACAAATCCCACATTCTCTATGGACCCAAATCGCCCTGACCGGGGCGAGCAATCAAGAGGGTCCCCGTCTCAACTTCCCGGGCGGGCCCACGGGAAGGGCACATGGCCCTTTCATAATGCCCCTTTCATCTGTTTAGGGAAAGGCCTTCCGCCTTCCCCTTTTTCGGGCCCAGGGTGACCATGTACTGATACGTTAGCTGCTGGTGCAAAAATTTGGGGCCTTCCCCAAGCTACAGGGACCAGTACCACATTTTCGACCCACCGGGTAGGTCCTCCAAGCTTTCTGGTGGGCCCACTGCTTCGGGTTGGGGCCGGGGTCGTCACATATTCTCGGCATTAGCTGTGTAAAGGCCTGCTTTTTGTCACGAAGCCGACATACTCAATGACCGACACCTCCGGGGGTTGCAAATTCTTCTTAAAAGGCCCCCTTCCCCGACCGGGGGGCCCCCTGTATAGCGCCATACAGGACTAAAAGGGGGGAAAACCCCGTTGAACCTGTGGAACTTCCCGGAAAGCAATAGTGGGTGTGGCAGGTACGCTCCCGTGGCGCCCGTTGGTTGTCGACCAACACTTAAGACTGCTTCAGGGTGCCATTAAAACCGTTCAACGGGCTTTAAGTCTGGGGTGGTACGGGCGGGCCCCCCAGATGTTGCACCTTATCGCTTACCCAAAAGGACTCCATTTAATGCGAAGAATGGGTCCCCGGTCAATGAGCATTTCCTGGGGAAAGCCCACCGAGAGAAAAAACCCAGTAAGGGGGGGCCCCCTTGTTGGCCCCAATGGAGCCCCGGCTACCCCTCTGGGTACCGAGTGGGATAACACTACCGGAGTACGAAGGTTTCCCCCAGTGCGGGAATGGACAGGGTGAATTAAATTCACAGGGACCCTCCTGAAAGGCTTGTCATGTGGGGAGAGGTACCAGTGGGGCTTTGGGCATCAGCCCCGCTTCCCCACCTCTGAAGGTGTTGCACGAACGGGGAATAGGCAGCCACTCAGCCCCCTCTTTGGCCAGTGAATGCTGGGGCCCGCCTTTCCTTGGGCCTGGTAATCCCAGGTGTCCCCGGGTATCGGAATCTTGGTGCGCAACCCCCCAACACCCGCCCTGAACGGATAGGGTACCACAACCGTCAGTCCCTGGGCCACCCCTCCGGTGAACCCGGCGGGGCCGTCACGTGGGACACCGTCCTTGGTCCCAGACCATCCGTGCGGTGTCTGAGTCCAAGGTGGCTGTGCCGCCTGCTCCTTGAGAGCTTTCAGGCTGTCGTAGCCCCTAAAGCAGCCTGAAACTTAAACTAACGTGGCCCCGAATGGATGAGACTGCCACGCATCTGTGGGTTCCCCGGACCCGCTCTGGCCCTTCCTTTTCCTGGCACTTACCCGGTCTGTGGAAGGTTTCCCCGGGCCCCTAAGGGGGCCCCGGCTCCTGGCACTCCCACGGCCCGTGACAGCGGGCCCCAACCGCTGTAACCGTGGTGGGGCTCCCCCCCCCTGGTGTTATATAAGTCGCCAGTCCGCCCGACCAAAACCCGGCTCTCCGAATCCTGTTTGTGGGGAGACCTGCCCTGTGGACTTTCCTGGGGCCCTGCCTCACCTGCTGCTCCCCCACCCCAGTGTCTGCCCCCCGTCGTCCCGGCTGTGGGGGACCAGCCTGTGGCTTTACGGGACTTGCCTCGCCTGATGCTCCCCAACTGCAGCTGCTGCCCCCTGTTTGTCCCCCTCTGATTCCACAAAAGGACAAAAATTTCCCAGCAGGGGTTCTAGACACACTGCTGCCGTATTGCAACCGCTGACCTTATCTCCCCTTTCCCCAAGGTGGGGAGGAACACACGATCACCCTCCCTACTCCCCTCAGTAGCATGTTAAAAAAAATTGTCCAAATTTTTAATGGGGGGAAAACACATTGGATTTGGGGGGGAGCAGACCTTAGGGCCCAGGGGCCTTAAAAAAAAGGCCACCACCGCCCCAAGTTGTCCCCAACAAAACACAGCGGAATGTTCGAAAATACCCCCACCTCCCGCAGTCCCTGCCCGCCCCCAGTCCAAATACAGCTTGGGTACTGGCAGGCCAGCACAATGCTCCAATTCCGAGACACGCGGGGGCTTTCCGGGTATCAAGCCTTTGGGGGGCACCAGTCAGGCCCCACCACAGTCATTCCACACGGGGTCCAAGATCCCCTGGCCCAAAGACCGGGCCCACGGGACTGCCGGGTAGTTTCAAAGGGCCTTCCCCACCCCACCCACACACAAAACATTGGGGGGCCTTTGGAAAAAAAGGGGGCGGGACAGCCCCTTTTGGGGCGGGGGCATGCGGCTTGAAATTCCTGGGTGTTTGCAAAGGTGACAGGTAGGGGTTCCCCCCCCAGACGTGGAAGATGGGCTGGGGCCCCCCGGGCTTGGGGGGAAGGCAACTGGCCCAGCGGGCGTCTTCCCCCTCTCCATGGGGTGCTTCCGGTCTTGTCCCCTTTGATGGATATTATCCCCGAGGTTTGCTGTGGCGGTGGCCCCCCCCGGGTTTTCCCGTCACAAAAAGGGGCTGCTGGAGGTCTCTGGGGAGTTCTACATAAAACGCTCCTTTTTCGGGGCTCCTTTAGCTGCTGGACGGTGGTGACTTCAAATCCGGTCCCTGTTCCTGGGGGCCCGCATGTGGGCGGCCCAGTTCTGTGGACCCCGCGTAAACTCCGGCTTCTTCCCGTACATCTCAGGGGGGAGGTTTGTATTGCCCAAACAGCGCCCCCTTACTTTCTCTAGGTAGGGTTTGGCACACTGGCGATCTCCGAAGGGGGAGGGGGGTTTGGAACGGACCCATGGTCCTCGGTGCTGGTGGTGGCGGCAAATTTTTTTAATGCCCGAAAAAGGGTTGTCCCCTTCCCGCCTTTATCCAGCATGGGGGAAAATCCTCCCCCCCTTAAAATTGGGGGCCCGGGTCTCAGGGGATCTTAACCCGCCCGGGGGGGGACTGTGCCCCTTTTATAGCTGGGCTCTGTAATGGGGTCACGTACGTGGGGTTCCTTGCCCATCCCGCCTTTGCAGCTGCCCCCCTGCCCGCTCCCGGCGTCTGCAGCTTTCGCACGCCGTTCTGCGGGGGCCACCTCTGCTTGCTCACGACGTTCTGAAGCTGCAAGGAGGATATTGTAGGCATCGAGTTCTCCAGCTTAGCTTTGCCCGGGGGCTTGCAGGAAACAGTGAGGGTGAGCGCCCACTCGCCATTGACCACCTGTGACTGGCTCCTTGAGGAGCCCGAGCTGGACTACTCCTAGACTTCATAGCCCACAGCCTGGTCTGGGCCAAGCTCCTCCTGGCTAACTTAGCCGACTGTTTCCTAAGGTCCTACATCTTTGCCCTTGCCACGACCAGCCATCCTTGCAACCCTTGGTTACTGACACAAAACTGTAACCTATATGTACCCACACACCTTGTATTTGCACTCGGACTGTCTAGTGCTGAGCTGATCTTAAGACCCCAGAAGCAAAAGCCACTGCTGGTAGTCCTTAGTGTCTGGGAGTACGGGACCTGCACTCACACACACTATTGTCTTGATCCCACCGCTGTGCCACCAATCTGTCAGGAAAAGCCCGTGCCGGCCCACTCAAGGGACGATGGCCTGACTTGGGGTGTATCGGAATATCACACTCCCCCTAGGGGTGCACGAGGTCAGCCAGATACGGTTTCACCGTTAGCCCCTGTCCGCACAGGCATAGGGAGACCCAGTTCGTGCGAGAGGACACCCTCCTCGCACACGATCCTGAATCGCTGGGAGAGGTTTGTTTACCCACACTGGTTAAACAAAGCTCGGCTAGTCAAATAAGCTGCCACCAGTTCTTGTTTGGTTATAAGACCGGTCCATTCCCGATTTATAACAAGGCCAAGAACCAGCCTTGGGGTAGCTATATATTATAGATCAAGTAATAGGCGTGTGAGGCCGATAATCAAGACAGACTAGCTCAGATTAAAGTTTATAGATTTAATTCGTCTTGGAGGGCGCACTAGACAGATAATAGGACCAGGTAAGAGTCAGAGGTGCAAATATAGGTATGGTTACAGACAAAGGCAGTAAGATGTGTCCAGTTATTGAGATTGGCTGGGCTCACATGGGGGGCTGATGTGGACCTGCTGCGTGGATGCTTCTGGAAATGCTGATGTCAGGTACTCCCCTCCTGAATGCAACCATGGGCACACCTGGGTTCCCTGCTTATATCCGTGATGGGACAGCCCACGTGGCAGGCCCCCACACACCCTTGGGATGGTCTCCAAACTCCTCCCTCTCTGGCCATGCCATTTTTGACTGAAACACAAAAATGGGCCATACCGCGGCAGGACATTGGGACAGAACGGAACCAGTGGCACCATCAGAACCGGATGGGCCTTAGCTACGCCCTAGTACCAGCCACCCCTATCCTCTGGGCTTCCTAAGTCCAGCTTTGGATTTCTCAGTCCCCCTGCCTCGTGCGAACATGGGAGTGGTGGCTATGTGCATGGGGAGTTTCATATTGTAACATTTTGGAACCGCCACAGACCAGTTATGTATGGGTTCTCCTATAAATACTTATATGAAATATCGAGGCGGGCGAGCTGGGTCCTAGCCTCGGTTCATTCAAGTCTTTGAAGCTTGGGGTTAGAGCTGAAGTCATATTTGAGTGACTTTTCCTCAGGGAATGAAGGGATGAAGTTTGTGGCAAAGTGTATTGCAGGGATAAGTTTAACAAAAAAAATAGCCCAAGCCCTGATCATCTCACAGAGCACTGTTCAATCCATCATCTGTAAATGAAAGGAGTATGGCACAACTGCTAACCTACCAAGACATGGCCGTTCACCTAAACTGACAGCCCAGACAAGGAGAGCACTAATTGAGAAGCAGTCAAGAGACCCAGGGTCACTCTGGAGGAGCTGTGGAGATCCACAGCTCAGGCAGGAGAATCTATCCACAGGACAACTATTAGCCATGTACTCCACAAATGTGGCCTTTATGGAAGAGTGACAAGAAGAAAGCCATTTTGGAAAGTAAGTTACAAGAAGTCCTGTTTGCACTTTGCAAAAAGCTATGTAGGGGAAACAGCAAGCATGTAGAAGAAGTCAGGGCCAGGCCGACAGGTATACGAAGGGAGGTGATCGCCTAGGGCAGAACTTCATACCAGACAGAAAAGGGGATGCACGGAGGCATGAGGTGGGCTGAATTTTGCATAGAAGGGCACAATATGCCTTATTTACCTAGGACACCAGAATACTTTGTCCCAGTCCTGGATGAAAGTGCTATAGTCAGATAAGACAAAATTTAAACTTTTTGGCCTAAATACCAAAAGGAGTGGGCCAGATGTATGAGAAACGCCCTTGTGGAAAGTGTCTTAGGTAGTGCTGTGCCAAAGTTGAATTGATACTTATGTTTGAAAGTGTGTCATGGAACTTTATAAAAGTGTCATGTCGTAAGTCACACTGCCCGTGCATCAAAAAAGCCTCCCCACTTTGTAAATGGCATAAACAACAACACATGAAATGCAACACTTTTTGAGAGCTACATAAACCAATTTGGTTTTTAACTGCAGAATGTCAAATTTACTCGTCGTGTAGATGTACCCAAACATTTCACTTATACTTGTTACTTTGTGTTGCTCTAAAATATACTGTATATAAAATACATTTAAGTTTGACTGTAACATTCAAAAATGTATGAATACTTTTGCAACCATCTGTTAATGGGTAGGGAAAGGTTATTCATTTTGATGAGCTGTATTAAAAAAAAAAAAAAAAAATTGTAAAAGGGCTCCCCTTATATGTATATGGGCTGTGTCCTTTATTGTAACACAGTCCAATTTAAAGTGAACCTGTCAGATGGTTTACGCTATCCTGTCTGAGAGCAGGATATGATAGAGGGGGAAAAGATGAGCTCTGTCATATATAGGTTTATACTATTTGACATGTCAATTCTTTGAACGGATCCGAAAGACGCATCAGATGCAAAGACATCGTTGAGTGTTTTACATTGAAAGCAATGTAAATCACACTGCACATTGTTAGGTGTGTTTTTGGGTCCGAGACATGGATCCAAACATGCATCTAAAAAACGCCGTGTGAACCTACTCTAATGCATAACTATTGTAATTTTTTTTTGTTTTCACACTTAGTAATGTATTAGCATATTCATGTATGCTAGTACATTACCTTCTGTATCATACTGACACAAGCAGCAGTCAGGGCAGCAAACAGTGTGCCCTGACTGCAGGCTTCCTATACAGACAGCCCTGGGGCCACTCTAGGTTCCCAGGACAGACTTTACAGACATTCCCTGGGCTCCATCGGGAGTAACGCTCACCCAATGGGCCAGGGGCATGCCCTTTCATTATGCTACGGTCACGGACCACTGCAATCAAAGGCATAAATGCCAGGGATCGGAGGTTTCCTCCACTCCCCAGCGCTGACAGAGACTGCTATAGGAACGGAGCTGTTAACTATAGCTCTGTTGCTAACACAGCTACGACGCTGAGGGCTGCAAAACCCTTCTGTCTGCAGCAGCGTATTTTGGCATCGCTGCAGACTAATGACCTGCATTACCCGATGTCAAAAGGAGTTAAGGAGCCCTATCAGTATTTTTTTCTGCTTCTTACTTAGAAATCCTGCACTAAATCACAAACTTCTACATCACAGAGTTCAGCTTCTCTCTCGCTATCATATCCTTCTCTCAGATAGCTTAGCATAAAACACCTGACAGGTTCCCTTTAAGCTGAGATGGGCAGAGAGAAGTCACACATAGGACATAAGACACCTGTAGTAATTTCATGCAGCATGAATGAGCTGACAGTTTCCCTTTAAGAATTTAACACTCTCTATGATCACAAACGGTATACGTCTACAGGTCACACTATTGTACAGAAACAAAGCTGTTAATATTCGTTGCTATTATCTGACATCTGTTCTCCCCTTTTCCTGTAGAGTCTTCTGATACCGGGAACTGATGCAGGGAGAGTAAGCATAACATGACCAATCAGTACATTTAAACCTATATGTCTTCCTGTCAGTTAATATTCACCAAGAATCACGATAAAGAATGTGAGACAGTTCACAATCTGCTGGATATGAGGATGAGCTGATGAGTCACCATGAATCATTTTTGGAGTCGATATGGACTGGGTATGTAAATATAATGTCAATAGCAACTGGGCTTAGCAGACATCACTGAGATATTGAGGAATGGGTACAACATATTGTTCTTTAGAAAGTATACACAGTATATATCAATGTAGATAGTTAAATTGTATGGTTAGCAGTGTACAGGATGTACTGAAAGTGTACATGTATGAAACAAACGCAAGTGAGGCCTATACATAACAAACAGTTCCTTTATATATCCATCATTCTTAACAATTTATCAAAAAGCCCACACGTAAAAGCATTTTAAGCAAAATGGGCATGTATTCTCACATTAATCACTGTAAAAACCTGTGATACGTCCATAGAAGATCAAAAAGTCCTTTGTTAAAGCTCCTGACATGGCTTTGGTTACCCTCACCCATTCACAAGATCTAAAAGCATACCTCCGCCACCTACCCACAAAACACGATTTCAAGACTATGGTGGCCGACATAAAGGAAGCATGTAAAGCTGAAATAGCTACTATACATGAAGATCTAAAATGTATAGCCGGCCGAGTAGACGACTTGGAAATTGCCCATGATGAAACCAGATGCTATGCTTCAGACTTGCAATCGCAAATATCGACCCAAGCCACATTACTTAGGGAGAACACCAGACACTTGGAGGATCTGGACAATAGAGGCAGACGCTGCAATATTAGGGTCAGAGGCCTCCCGGAACCTAAAGAAACAGAGGACCTTCGCCAAGTTCTCAATACCATCTTTAACATTATCTTAGGTGAACCAGAGTCCCATCTCATTAAATTTGATTGGGCGCACAGAGTCCTGAAACCTAAGCCGACTACTAATTTCTCAAGAGATGTGATTTGTTGCCTCCACGACTTTCAAACTAAGGAGCGTATTATGCAGAAGACCAGATCCATGAAGTCCTTGGACTATAACGGATCGTCTATTCAGATCTTCCGAGACTTGTCTTGGATCACCTTATACAAGAGAAGGTGCTTGAAGCCCCTCCTGGTTGAGCTAAAAAAGCAGGACATTATCTACAAATGGGGTTACCCGTTTATGCTGATGGCCTCAAAAAATGGCATACATCATTTCTGCTCTCTGTTTGACTTTCTTTCTCCGGACATTCCAGACTGGGAGATCGGTCTTCCACCTCCTGCTCCACCGGCGATATGGAAGACCTCCCGAGCGTCCAAGAGAGGCCCACCTTCGCAAGAATTGAGAAGATCTTCTCCAAGAGCGGGACGTGCTTCACCCACTTGAGACGACCTTTCTTGGGTCGTGAGTTGTTGCTTCTGATAGAAGTCTAGATTGCTGAACTTAAGGAGACCTGTACTGCCTTTATTTCACGTATTCATTGCTTCCAATGGACGATACATGTTGGATAATGATGCAAATGTTGTTTTGTTTTGAAATCTTTACATATTTGCATTTTAGGTCTTGAAAGTGCTATAGCATAAAGTTAAGAGGTTCACTGTAGCCTTCCTCTATTATTTTCACAAATCAATATGCCAGGTACTGTTAAGCTGCTGCATATGCTTTAGGCTAGCAGCCCCTTAGTTAACTAATTCTTAGTTACTTAGTTATTAGCTACTTCATGATTACTTTTTCATGATGTGAGGGAACAGGTGTGTCAGGTGGGGATTCCTCCTCTTTCCCCTTCCCCTCTCATCCTTTCCCCCCTCCTCTTTTCCTCCCTTATCCCCTTCTCTTCCCACCCTTTCGTTATGTCTCCTTCGCTCTTCCTAGTCACTGACCTCTTGGTTCCGCTCACTGTTTAAGCCAGTTGAAGTATAGATATGAAAATAGGTATCCAGCCTGATTCTCTTTAGGCTGATTGTTGGTGTCCCACACAGATTCTTCCGTTTCTCCCACAAGGGACGTTTAAGATGGATCGGTTATATATCAATCGACCCATCATGATGGGCTATTTGATCTATTATTTCATCCTCTCTCCCTACTACCAGGCTCTCACCCTATGTGTTTACCGCTCAGGTATGGCTCCTTTCGAGCCTCAATGTCTTTTGTGTTTTGTCAACTATGTTCCTTCTGTTTTTTATCCACTCCCCCTCTCAGGTTATGATTCTCTAGCATCAGGGAGCTCCTATGTTTGGAGTTCCTCTTTTTTTCAATGGTCTAATGGCTAAATTAATCTCTATTAACGTTAAAGGTCTTAACTCAAATTAAGCGCAGGCTTCTACTCATGGAGCTTAAAAAGTCGAATGCTGATATAGTGTTTCTCCAGGAAACGCATTTTAATAAGATGGGCAACCTAAACTTCTTGAAATGCATGTTCCCTGTTTCATACATTGCTTCGCAGATTAAGAAGAAAGCAGGGGTGGCCATTTTGCTTTCGTCTGCCTGCCCACTTCAAGTTACCAACCCAATGCTAGATGAGCAAGGCAGATATATCATACTCCAGGGTACCTACCTAGGTTCACCATTTTCGCTGTGTAATCTGTATGCACCAAATCAGGCGCAGTTGCGCTTTTTGAAAAGGGTCCTCCTCAAACTTCCCCGCTCTACTTCTAACATGTTGGTAATGGGGGGAGACTTCAATTTGGCCTTTTCGGAGCATATGGATCGCCTACATCTTGCACGAAAACCACCAGATCCCACACAAACAAGACTAGCCAGAGAATTTAGGAAGTTGGTTAGGAGTTTTGGATTGTATGATTTGTGGAGAATAGGACACCCCAAGGAGAGAGGATTCTCTTTCTTTTCTCCACCACACAATTCTCACTCCAGAATTGATTATTTTCTGAGCAATGTCCCGACGTTGAGGCGAATGGCAGACGCGGACATAGGATCTATCACTTGGACGGATCATGCTCCAATCACCCTAACTCTAAAAACTAATTTCACTCTCGTATGTAATTGTCATTGGAGACTTAATGAATACCTGCTTAAGAACCCACAAACAAGGGAGGAAATTCGATCTCATATTAAGGACTACTTTGACAACAATGAAGGCTCTGTAGCTTCTCCAGTGACCTTATGGGAGGCTCACAAGGCGGTAGTTAGAGGTAGCTGTATTCCTATTGGCTCTAGAGTTAAACGCAATGCTAACTTGCAGAAGGCAAACTTACAGACTCAACTAGCGTCCTTAGAAGCTACCCTGGCAACTAGCCCTAGCAAGGCTACATTGAGAAAGATAGTGGATCAGAGATCCAAACTCAAAACTTTATATATAGGTAAAACGGAAAAGTTGCTACTGTTCTCAAGGCAACGTTATTATGAAAAAGGTAAAGCTCACTCACTGCTGGCAAAGCAATTAAGTGATTATTCATAACGACATCACAAGTATGCCTTAAAAGTCACCTGAGGGCAAATCACTTATGACCCAGATAAAGTAGCCAAAATATTTTACTCTTATTTTTCTCAGCTGTATTCCCTCCCCGTTCTCTACCTACTAACCAGACCACTAGGGAACAGGTCTTAAACCAATTTTTTTCCAGTTGTCATGTGCCTACCTTACCTGAGGAGGCAAGAGATGCACTTAATGCACAAATTAGTGAGGAGGAGTTAGAGTTGTCCATTAAGAGCCTACGGAATGGGAAGGCTCCAGGACCAGACGGTTTGACTAATATCTACTATCAGACTTTTTATCCTCAATTGTCTGAATTCCAGTTTCAAGTGTATAATTCTATACTAGATGGCAATCCTTTGGCCCAGAGCTTTCTTCATTCATATATAACATTAATCCCCAAAAATAATAAAGACCCCATGGATCCAGCAAATTATCGTCCCATACCACTTTTAAATTCGGATTTTAAAATCTTTACCAAGATTCTTGCGGATCGATTGGCAGTCTGGCTCCCCCAGCTGGTGCACAAAGATCAGGTGAGATTCGTGCTTTGCCGACAAGGAGGGGATAATACAAGATGTACTATCAGTCTTATCGATGCTCTCAATAAGATGAACGGAACAGGACTAGTCTTAAGCCTAGACTGAACTGGACCTATATGAGAGCCACTTTACAAAAATTTGGATTGATGGGTCCTTTTTGGAGCCTCTTGGGGTGTTATACTCTAATCCGTCCGCGACCATTAAATAACCATACTCCACCTCACCTCCTATTGCCATAGCTCATGGAACGCGTCAGGGATGCCCATTGTCCCCACTATTATTTGTTTTGTGTGTGGAGCCATTAGCGTCTGCCATCCGTCTCAATCCTGACATCAGAGGGGTGTGAATAAAAAGGGGGGAATTTAAACTTTCCCTATTTGCAGATGATATTCTTCTCACTCTTACCTCACCACACATTTCCCTGCCAAACCCACATGGTTTATTGAGGGACTTTCACAATGTATCTGGATACAAAATAAATACCACAAAAACGGAAACCCTTCCCATCAACATTGCCCAGGAAGAACTAACTCTATTAAAAGCTAACTATAAATTTAATTGGAAGAGCTCTTTTCTTAAATACCCAGGAATAAACATTACAAAAAATTACGCGTCTTTATATAGCCAGAATTTCCCCCAAATTTTTACAGAAATTCGCTCTTATTTACTAAAATGGAGAACACTACCTGTATCCTGGTTTGGGTGTATATCGGCGGTGAAAATGACCATCCTCCCCAAAATTCTATACCTTTTTGAGACCCTTCCGATCCCAGTCCCCCTAAAAGAACTTAGATCACTTCAGAATTCAATACTCAAATTTATTTGGGCAACGGGTAGGAATCGCATTAAAAAATCAATACTTTTAGCAAAAAGGTTGGAGTGAGGACTTGGGGTACCCGACTTAATCAAATACTACTGGGCTGCTCAGTTGAGGCATGTCCCGGCTTGGCATGTCCCTTACGCGCATTCTCTAGGTGGGTTGAGATCGAAAAACTATGGCTAGCTCCGATCCACCCCAACTCCATGCTGTGGGCTACTTCTTCGTGTGCGGTAGGGGGCAATTTATTAGGACCTATCCTTTTGACTCGGGACATTTGGAGAAGGTGCGCAAAACTTTTTAACTTATGTTCACCTGCCTCGGCCCTAACATCGTTTTTATTTAATCCTTCCTTCCCAGGGGGAATAGATAAGCCAGCGATGAAGATCTGGTTTGACAACAAACTCTTCCATTTCGCGGATATAACAGATCTCTTTTCGCGTCGCATCCTGCCCTTTGAGAGTCTGCAATCTAAATTTTCACTGCCAACTTCCAGTAGGTTCTCATACATACAGATTGTACATTTCTTTAATAAAATTTTGGGATCCATCACAGTCTCGCCTCCCACGAGGTTTGAACTACTATGCAAACTCTCATCTTCGACAAGAGGATTAATATCAGACATTTACTCCATATTATCAAATCCCTCCTCTGATAGCTTATTAAAACATCCATATTTGGTTAAATGGGAATCCTATGTACAGAGGGATATATCTGCAGAGGAATGGCGAACCATATGGCAGAGGGCTCCTCAGTCCTCCCTTTGTAATCTTTACAAAGAGAATCAATATAAAATCTTGATGATGTGGTATCATACACCTGCTTTTCTGCACAAACTCAATCCAACGATTCCAGACTGTTGCTGGAGATGCGATGGTGCAACGGGGAATATCTTCCACATATTCTGGGAATGCCAAGTAATTAGGGGGTTCTGGAGAAGAGTCAAACGACTCATTAAAGGTGTCACTAATTGGGATGCTCCTTCAGACCCTCTATTCTATTTGCTTAACTTAACTACCACCCCAGTAAAAAATCAGACGTTGAAAATAGTCCTTCATATTCTTACTGCGGCTAGGTGTCTGCTTTCGCTATTTTGGAAGCGTAGAAATCCTCCATCGAAAGATGACTTAATAAAGCGAGTCAAAGTGGTTAGGAGGATGGAATATTTGACAGCTTCCTTAAATAATACCCTAGAATTGTTTGAAAGGGTTTGGTGTCAATGGGATACATATGTGAGTGCTAATGCTCACTGAGTTTTTGACCAGTTCTTTTTCTCTCTGGCCTGGACCTAATGTGTATAACAAGATGTTTGAATCATACTTACCTGTTCTCCCGTCCCCTTTCCCTCTAGCGTCTCTTGTCCATTGTGAGTTTGTCTATTAAAGGGAAACCGATTGTTGTTGATGTTTGCTTTTGTGTTAGAACATTTTATCAGGTTGATATATACTGGTTGCAAAGAGATTGATTTATGATGTATTGCACAACCGCTTGTATCAACCAACTTTATTGTACTGTTTTTTATGAAAACTTTAATAAAAATACAGTTAAACGAAAAAAAAAAGTCCTTTGTTATTCCATTAGAATTGAGTCTTTACAGTGGATGAAGATGGACAAACGTAGCAGCCATAGAGACACGACCGCAGTCATGTCTGTGCTTCTGATGCGCTCCCGATCCATGCGACAGCTCCCGTTGTGGACCATGGGCATGGCTGGGTCCCTGTTGTCATTCTGGTCCCCACTGTATCTCCTGTGCCACTGGTAAGCGTCCAGTCCCAGCATGTACTCACCTGTCCTTGCTCCTTCTCGCACCTGTCCTCTCTGGCTTCCACGGCACGCTCGAAGAATGCGTGCAGCAGCTTTCTGATATTTAAAGGGCCAGTGCCCCAATTACCTGCTTATTGACCTGTGACCTCTGGCTACTTAAGGAGCTTCCTGCCCTTGCCTAAACATCAGTTCGTTGATGCCCTTCATAGAGCTTGACCCCGGTTGCTGTACTGCTGCTGTTAACCCTGCATTACCTGTACGCTTACTGCTGTTCCTGCCACTCGCATGGACGTCTGTTATCACACTAATACGAAGCATACGGGTCACCTCCACTGTTGTGTTTGTCATGTCAAAACTGTTAATGAGCCGACTTGTTGACCCTGATATTTTGGCTGGACGTCCACCTCTTGGCTTCTGAATGGAAGGACGGACTTCATTTCGTACTCTTCCAACTGTCATGACGCTCACATGAAGCAGTTTAGCAGTATTCTTGGCCGAGAAACCGCTGTAGGTGAGCTGGATGATGTTGTTTCTCTTTTCTTGGGAAATCTTGTTCATGACTACTCCTTGATTTGAACCAGTGACCTTTCGCTTGGGAATAAACATAATATACACTGAGCTATTAGGGACTGTGAGAACAGGTTGTAATTTGTATTATACAAGAAAAAAGAGATTGTACCACCACCAGGAGCAAAACAGTACCAATGCAGTTACATGACAAAAATCTGCAGGAGTCTGAAAGTCAAAAGTTCAAAACATTGTTACTCTTTTGCTTGTCAGTGTAGAATATATTTATTGGATACAACTTTAGAACACCAAAAACTGTAATAAATTGTTAATATGCAAAACACTGCAGTAAGTGGGGAAAAAACAGTTTTCAACAAAAACGTCTATGAATATGTTCAGAGAAACCGCATTGCTTCCATCAGATCCTCCATCATAGACGACCTCAAATCTGATCTCATTATTTCCAAGCTAGAGAACGGCCTCTCTACACTAACTTGGGTTGGTGGCAAAATGGTGACCACAGGGGCAACATCTCCAACAATTTCATGGTACAAAGGAATTGCCTCATGCACAGTCAGTTTTGATGAACGGTTGAACTCTTCTACTTCTTCTATTTCTGATCACTAGGACGTAAATTTATGTCCATTTGCATTAACCCCTTACATCCAATGTTGTGAAGGGGTTAAATGCACATGCAGTAATGTATTAGAATACGCAGAAATTCTGATACATTACAATCAAAAATAAAATATTTGAAATTAAACTACTCTCTACTGTAATATAAAATAAACATACCATAAATAAAATGTAAATCTTAAAGAATAGAATAGCCACTTACTTTTATAACATTTTTATAAAACACATCTTAAAAAAAAAGCAAAAAACAAAAAAACATTAATAAGCTATATGTTCAGTTAACAACATTATGGCTTCTGTTCATAACTCAGAACTGTCATATGACAGAACCCAATGTCATCCTATGGACCTCACTGACTGATAAGTGGATCCGTCGGGTGGTTCTGTCATGGTTTCCATTGTTTTGATAGCAACAGTCACATGACTCTTTTCAAATGTGACGTGAATGTGGACAGGTCTTTCACCAACAATATAAACATAGCTTTATCCGTGTAATCCTGACAATCTGTATGGTAGAATACAAAAGTGCTTTATTTTATGCATTCTGTCATTGTAAATTAAAACTTGCATGTTACTCTGAAACGTTGGCCTACTCTCCCAATATCCTTTATGGGTCACTGTAACTTTGTGAAAATGGTGGAATTTCCACACCTTTTGTATATTTTCCATATGTTACCAGTATATTTGAGGCCCAGGGAGGAAAAATCAATAATGAGGCAATATTGACTTTTATATGGAGCGGCAAGAGAGCGTGCCTCCCGACACATTTATTATACCAACATAAAATGAATGGTGGTTCAGGATTTCCCCCAAATTTATCAAAGACTGGATTCAGGGCTACAGTATTTTCACAAATAACTTCTTGGATCAGATGTTCTTACCTGGGGTTTCCTTGACTTATTTTCTACATTGGCCCAGCAGTTAAGGAGAACCCACTATTTATGCCAGTATGGAGGACCTGGCGCAAGACACGTCAACTTAAACACCTGAGCCCAGATTACTCTTTGGAACTGTCTCTTCTCCAGAACCCGAACATTTAGGGAGGCACTCCACAGGTGGTTTTGGAGACATGGCCAAGACCGGGTTTGTGTCACAATCGACACTTTGTCAACAGTGACTCTGGACGACTACTACCAGAATTGCAACAGCTATATCCACATATAACAATCTCATTCTTCACTTTTTTACAGGCATCGAGCTATGTAAGACAGTTATTGTCTAAATTGCAAAACGCCGTCTGGGATCCAAGTCTTCATAAATCCATGCACTACAACTTCACATTTATCTAGAATATACAGGTAACTTCTTGAAAAAGTAGACTCCGAAGACTCCGAACTAAGTCTGGCCAGGTGGTGGTCTAGAGATACTTCTCTCACACCCTCAATGGTCTTGTCGGTACTGGAAGATGCACACAAAATCCTCCCTAAATATATGGAAACTTATTTAAAGGTAATACATAATGTATACCTCCCCCCTATTAAACGACACTGAATGGGTAGATACCCCACTGACCAAAGCTTTAAATGTGCCTCTACAAGAGCCAACTTTATCATGGTCTATGGAGCTGTCCTGGGACCTAATGTTTTTGGGACCAAGTCATAAATTACACTAGACTATTTTTTGTACACTTTTTTACTCGAAATGCCTCATGTGCACTGTTTAGTTATCGAAATAGAGAGGAACAAGATCTTTCCAGAAAAGAGGTCCTTATGTTGCATGCGGTGGCTGCCGCAGCTAGGAGGTCGATCCTACGGGTCTGGCTCCAACCCATGGGCCCATTAATGAGCACATTTCGAGAAAACCTCACATTTTTATTTCATATGGAGTGAGTGGAGACAGCACAACATAAGGAACTTAAGGGTGCTTTCACACAGTGCGTTTTTGGTGCGTCTTTTGTGCAGGAAGGCACAGCAATTAATGCTGTACATTGCTGCACAAAAATCGCGGTAAAATAGATTTTTGTCGGGTTTTTTGTGCAGCAATGTACAGCATTAATTGTTGCACCTTCCTGCACAAAAAACGCATTTAAAAAACGCATCAAAAACGCACCGTGTGAAAGCACCCTAAGAGTTAAGAAATTCTTCAATATGGGGAAAATATATGGCAACACTCCCGTTGGATATTAAACATAAACTAATCAGCTGCTTCGGTACCACTGAGTGGTATCTGAGAAGAGAGTTGTTGGGAAACGTCCCAGTTACCATATAAATGGAACCTATCGAATATAGAGGGGTAGGGTTCACATCCACCCGAATGCATTGCGGTAGTCACAATTACATTGCACCAACTAACTGACACACAACCAGGGCACTACTGGAATACTAGATAATACAGCTTTGACTGTAAATCTTTTTATGGAATGCTGTTGGTAAAGTCCCCTATTTTACTTTGAGAGGCAATGCATGGATTGAAGTGAAGGGATTTCTTCCTTCTCCATGGGAGGTGAAACCTAGGTCAGGGGTACTCAATTTTGCACCCCTTCACCCACAAGGCTGCTCTAGACTGGGCCGCATCTGATACGCTGGGGACTATGGAGGTGGGGGGATGGAGATCCAAGGCATAGGCACCCTTTAAACAGATTGAGAATGTACTCTATTGACTGTATCAGAGAGGGGGATGTGGTTGGAGTCACCAGTGTTAATTGAGGTACCTTACTTTTTTATATTTGTCTAAATAAAGCGGTATATTACACAGAAGCTGAATATTATCTTACCTAATACTGGTTTGCTATTTGATGTTTGTTATCAAAAATGAGAAAATATACTTTCAATGCTGACCGTTGTATTGTATAAGGTATAGACATACCACTAGAAGATGTATTGATTCTATATCTTATTTGTATGTCAAATGCTATGCTAGCATTGGAGTTTAATAAAACAAGTAAAAAAAAAACTTTCATGTACCCCTCATAATGCCTACAAAAAAATCTTGTCTTGCTAAAATCAACATTTAAAATACCTATGAAACAAAAGTGTAACATTTTCATACTCAAAGTCAAACTTAGCCTGGTCATGAAGAAGTTAACTGACCAAGTGGATCAGTATAGAGAGAGTTAAGTCTATAAACTTTGTTTCACAAAACATTAAGAATCTGTTGCATACAAGCATTTATGAACTACCAAAAAAAAGAGAGGCTCATCTCATGATACTGTTCTTTTACAGGCTGAAAACTTAGCTTTTAACCTAGAAGAAACATATTTTCATGTGGTGTTCCTTTTGTCTGGTAACACCCACAAGCTGCATTTCACGATAGTTGCCAACTGCCTCTCATTTCCAGGAATATTACAGTATTTTTCCTTGCAACTATCAGTCTCTGATAGAAACAGCACTGTAAGAAAAATGGTATGATTTCTCCATTCTTCATAACTCTATCTGTAGGATGTTTTAAATATCCATGCATAAAATGTATTATTTTTTATTTAGCTTAAAAAATATTTTGAAAAAAAAGGAAAAAAGCAGAGCTGTGGAGTTGGAGGCAGTTTGAGGTGAAGGCAGTAGAAATATTCTTAAACCAGCAAAATAAAAAAATAATGACTATGAATAATTAACATTATATATCTTAATAACCTGATTATTTACAAAATAGTGATGGAAGGACTGATGTCACTATTTTACTAAAGTAAATTTGTTGCAGTTGAAGTCGGAGTGTGGTAAAAACAGTAAAGTTGTAAGTTTAGCTTCCATGCTCCACAGCCTGAGTGTGAAGAATGGTCACTGTATTATTTCATAGACAAACATTTTATTTTAAAAATGGCAGTTTCAGCAAAAGATGGGGGCAACTTATTTTCAGGCAATTGTAAATGAAAAAGTCCATGCAAATTTAGAGATTTTAAAGGAGAGCTAAGTTTTCCAAATTGTTATCTCAAGAAGATGTTATATTATATAAGATTATTCAAGGTCCAAACAACTTATACTGTATATGAAAACCCAGCACTAATGCAAAAATGCGGTAAGAACACAAATTGGTTATAACTGCAATTAAAGTGGTTATCCGGGAGTTTATTGATTTCATAGAACACTATAAACATTATTTATATGGAAAAGTAAAGATATTCCACTACCTCATGTGTTTCTTTTATTTTATATTGCCTCCTTATTTATCCATCATATCAGTGAAACTTCCTGATTGTGGGAGTGTCAGTAGTTCTCCAGCAGCTCTTTCTTACAGGTTCCAGAATCCATTCCAGTTACAATCTAGGACTTTTCTGCATTCACCCCCCCCCCTTCTCCTATTCAGCCCTGCCCTGTACACCCTTACATCATCCTTCTCAGACATGTGCACCCCATGCTCCCTGCATCTCTGCTCCACTTCACTTCATGGTTGCCTGCAGCAGTCTGTGTTATAATACAGTGCACCAAACAGTTTGCAACATGTAAAAAAACATTCTTCCTCAACCATAATATACAGTAGTGGCCAAAAGTATTGGCACCCCTGCAATTCTGTCAGATAATACTCAGTTTCTTCCTGAAAATGATTGCAATCACAAATTATTTGGTATTATTCTCTTCATTTAATTTGTCTTCAATGGAAAACCACAAAAAGAATTGTCATAAAGCCAAATTGGATAAAAATCATGTGATGCTTCTCTAATTTGTATAATTAACAGCACCTGTAACTTACCTGTGGCACCTAACAGGTGTTGGCAATAACTAAATCACACTTGCAGCCAGTTGACATGGATTAAAGTTGACTCAACCTCTGTCCTGTGTCCTTGTGTGTACCCAACTTGAGCATGGAGAAAAGAAAGAAGCCAAAGAAACTGTCTGAGACTTGAGAATCCCAAATTGTGCGGGAAACATGAGGCAATCTCAGGGCTACAAGTCCATCCCACAAGCCCTTGAAATGTTCTGTGTCCTCCATGCGCAGTGTCATCAAGAAGTTTAATGTCCATGCACTGTGGCTAACCTCCCTAGATGTGGACGGAAAAGAAAAATTGACGAGAGATTCAACACAAGATTGTGCCGGATGGGATAAAGAACCTAACTAACATTTAACAGTTCAAGCTGCCTGCAGTCCAATGGTACAACAGTGTCAAACCCGTACGGATCCCGTCGGCGTCTGATGGAAAAGGGATGTATAGTAGGTACCCAGGAAGACCCCACTTCTTACCCCGAGACATAACAATAGCCAGGACTGGAGTTTCCCAAAAATACTGAGAAAGCCTAAGTGTTTGGAAGAATGTTCTCTGTCAGATGAGACAAAGTAGAGCTTTTTGGGATAAAAGCATCAACATAGAGTTTACAGGAAAAAAAAGAGGCATCTCTAAGAAAAGAACCGGTCCCATACAGTCAAACATGGCGGAGGTTCCCTGATGTTTTGGGGTCTGCTTTGCTGCCTCTTGCCACATGGAACTGCTTGACCGTTTGCATGGCATTATGAAATCTGAAGACTACCAAAACAAATTTGCAGCATAAAGTGGGCTCAGTGTGAGAAAGCTGGGTCTCCCTCAGTAAGGTCATGGGTCTTTCGCAGGACAATGACCCAAAACACACTTCAAAAAAGACTAGAAAATGGTTTGGAGAGGAAAGCACTGGAGAATTCTAAAGTGGCCAGCAATGAGTCAGACCTGGAATCCCATTCGCCTCACCTGCCTATGGAGAGATCTTAAAATGCGTTTGCAGAAGGCACCCTTCATTATTCTCAGGGACCTGGGCAGTTTGCCCAAGAAGAATGGTCTAAAATTCCCAGCACGAGCATTGTAAGAACTCATTGAAGTTATGGAAGCGGTTGTTCGCAGTTATTTTGGCTAAAGGTTGTGCTTACAAGTTTTAGGCTGAGGGTGCCAATACTTTTGTCCGGCCCATTTTTGAAATTTGGGTGGAAAGGATCAATGATTTGATTTTGTTTCATTCTAGTTTTTGTGTTTTCATTGACGGAACAAAATAAATTAATATATTACTACTAGAGGATGGGAGAATGATTCTAACGAAGTGGGAATTGTTTAGTTAGATGTTCAGAATAACTTCGGTTCGGAAGCAGAAGGTCAACTTTGGGGTACTTCGGTGTGAACGGAAGTGTGCTTTTGATTGATATATGGCTGGAGCCATGGCGTTACATGGGGCAAAGCACTTGGGAGGAGGAAGGGCATAGGCCTGCATGACATGTGCAGATTGAAGCCAATCAGAGTCCGGCGGGATTCTGTGACGTCACCGCCACTAATATAAGTACTGGGCGCGCGACGCTGGGAGCTCATACCGCTCTCCTGTACTGATCAGGAAGTGCTGCGCGGCTGAAGGCTCTTATGAGAATTGATTTTTTTTATAGCGATTTCGTTGGGGTGTCTCAGCTTGTCTCAGAGTGTTCTCTATATAATGTTCTATTTCTAATTTTTGGGGTATTGATCTGAAATCCAGTGTCGTCCACTGCAGCTGCATATACATTTTCAATATCCAGTGGGATCGAAGCCAGTTCCTGTTGTATTCATTTAAAGAAACAGCGGTTTTTACAATACAAATACCACTTCATTTTTGGCTGCTCATTCTATTGCGCAATTTACATCCAGGGTTACTTAAGGTTGTATTGCTGGAGTGCTGACAAAAATAACGTCTTTTTCACGCCAAAATATATAAATTTCCTGTAGGCCTAATTCACAAGCAAAGGTTAATTACAACTGTATCTCTTGTTGTGTGGCATAGAAAACACGCATTGTAACATGCTACAAAGTACTAGTTTGTGCGGCTCAATTCTTTGACGCAATTTACATCCAAGGGTTAATTAAGCGTTGTTTTGCTGGGTTGTGCTGACCCAAGAAAACCGTCTTTTTCAACGCAAAATATATACCTTTTTCCTGTAGCCTAATTCACAAAGCAAAGGTTTAATTACAACTGTATATCTTGTTGTGTGGCGTAGAAAACACGCATTGTAAAACGCTACAAAAGTACTAGTTTGTGCGGCTCAATTCTTTGGCAACAATTTACAACAGGAAGTTAAATTAAGCTTTGTTTTGCTGGTGTGCTGACAAAAAATGAAACTGTCTTT